>JAHZNJ010001710.1:0-20942 GCA_027744475.1 Lepidocyrtus cf. sotoi NNG-2020 | reverse complement strand
TTTTATTTTTTTACAATGCTTATTTAGAAACTGTTTGTTGTAAAGTTGGGTGCAAATCTGATAAGTCAGGACTTTGAAAATAGTTTTAATTAAAAAATTTCCGCTTCAAAAATTGATTTTCATTTTCAGTTTATGAAAAAAACACAGTTCAAATCGCGTTACTGTTACAATGTAAGGAGCCCAATTAAGTTCATTTTGTACTAGGAAATGGCATCAAGAGAGACGAATAATGATTGTGAATTCGATGCTCTATTGCAATTTGTGCAAACAACTTTTTCATGAGTTGTCTGCTTGCTGCTGTACTAAACCTTATCCCACATAACTACTTCGTACATCATCGATTAAACTCCAAACTCTAAACTTGATGATAGATACGATATGGCTACATCATCAGTACTGGGCGCGACGCGACAGTACTGTTATAATGTATGATAATAAAACTGGACAATGAAACTCATTAGATGGGATAAACGGATTTCTATACATATTCTATTTGCATTTTTGCATTAAGTTAAAGAAGAGTCTCTAAAAGATTTGCAAAACCTGAAAGAGTTCACATTCTAAAAAATTGGAAGTGTGTCGCAGCAGCAGCAGCCTAGTAACCTCCTCCACAAGAACACAACAAAACACACGAGACCCAGAATTGCATTGGCGGTGCTTCTCAATGAATTTGCATTAAAAAATCAAATGATTCTTTTATTCTTATTTACCTTTCTCGTTCTTTAATCTGCTCATCATGTAATATTTTAAGAGACGAAAAGAGAGAAGACGATGATCATCATCATTATCATCTTCGTCGCCGTATCTCTCACCCTCATCTCATTTCAAATGATAAATGCTTGACAAGTTAGCCTAGCCCACAAAGATCCCTCTCTTGCTTGTATTATGGCTTTGGCTTTGCCTGCCTCATCCCGACCAAAATTCACCTGCTCCCCTGAATTTCTTCTTCATTCACGAAAACCGTCCCATGATGAGCCCCCAGCCTTATTATTTTTGAATGAAGATTTTCCGTTCTCTCTAAACCACCACCGCACCGCACCGAAACAAAAAAGTTAATACATTTTTTTCTAAAGAGTTGATTTGCCCTCAAGCAACAGTTTTAGAAATTTGCCATAGATCACTATGCAAATGATTGAAAAACTCCAATCCACTACAATGCATTAAAAGCAGCGCAACAAAGCAACAAGCTTATCCAAAGTATTCCAGAGAGAGAGAGAGAGACGGGCAAAGCAAGGAATAATACGGAGAGAGACAGCAGCGACGACAATGCAATATGCAGACAAGAAGATGAAATTAAAAAAGTTTGCGAATGCGAATAAGGTAGGCTCAAGGTTCATAGTACCTCCCTACACGATTCTCTCCGCTCTTCACTCACTCTTTTTCTCTCTTCTTCAGCCCATTCATTCATTTAACATTTTAATATTATGCAGATGAGGATGAGTTAGGCGAGCCAAAGACCAATTCATTCATTTTTGTGCTCAACAACACAAGCATTAGAAGGTGCCCTCAACATCTAAAAGCTCGTCAGCTAGCAACTTATCTATTCCAGAGTCAGAGAGTGGAGTAAAAATATTATTTGCATGCAATTTTATTCTTCACAAACTTCTATCAAGCTTTGTTACATTGGATAAAAAAAATCTTGTAACATTATTTTGTGCATTTACCTTAAAAATAATTTTTGCATATTAAACAGGATTGGTGCTGAAAGAGTTAAAAGAATGAATGAATCCAGAACAGGCAGAACAGCGACTAGCGAGCGTCGACGCTTTTCATTAATAAGAATATTATGCAAATAGTATGTTATGTGGGCATATACTTAACGTGCATTTAAGTTTTTTTGCAAACNTCCAGAACAGGCAGAACAGCGACTAGCGAGCGTCGACGCTTTTCATTAATAAGAATATTATGCAAATAGTATGTTATGTGGGCATATACTTAACGTGCATTTAAGTTTTTTTGCAAACAAGCAAGAAAAAAATTGCAGAAGACAAAATTTGACTTGTTTGCCCATTCAAATTATTCGCAAATTGAGTTGAAGTGGAGAGAAGAAAAAGTGGGATGGATGGATGGAAGAAAAGAAAATGGAAATTTTTAGACTTGTTGGATTGTGTTTCTTTTGCTAGCCTTTTGAGTTGAAGAAGTTGAGAAAAAGAAGAGGAGAACAGTGGACGTCATCGTCATCATGAATGGCTCCGGCCACGATTGAGAGTTTGAGAGGATGATCTTGTCCATTCAATGAATTTGTAGGTATTATTGTAAAGACGCAGAGAGTTTACCTACCTTTTTATTATGAGGGTATGACATAATCGGTGTTCGTTTTATTTTTTATGTGTTAAATCAGGATAAGAATTGGTAGGTTCTTATGGTACATTTATTTGCTCATAATGGTTTTTATACGTATCGCATATCCAATAGCTTGTATATCTACGTTCCTGAATCAATGATAAATGCAGTTTGAATTGTAATGCAATTTGGAAAATATTTTTAGCGTTTAATTTAGTTACGAAGAAGCTCATTTTTAACTTTGACCAGAGGACAAGGTCTCTTATCCTCTATACCTAAATTTTTTGTTGATTAAAGTGTTTTTATTGCTAATTACGGGCGGCTCTTGCCAGTTTTATCCAGAAAGCGAGAAAATTGCGAAGAATAATGCAAGTATAATACTTTTAATTGGATAGATAAGATATTATGTAGCTCGTCTATTTTTTCCACAATTTCTTCAACAACAATCAACTGGAAAATAAAAGTGTCAAAATCTTTCACGATTGAACTCAAAACTTCGAGAAATATTGCTGCTACATTGCAATGCAACTGCAAACTGTTGCTTCTTGCAAGTATTCATTCCTTCTTATCAAAACGTACATAAAGAGTTCAAGTTGTGAAAGAGCTGATCAGTGAAGGCAATGATGCGATAGACAGAGAGTTGCCTTTGCCTCTTCTCTTTCAACTCTCAAAAGCTCTCATCCTCTCAGCTTTATAAAAAGTATTTTGATATCCAAGAAGATGTTAGCAAGATGACACCCGCTTCATTTCATAATTAATGGCTCATCTCATCATCATCATTATAGTTCATATTAGTGCCTCCGCATTCACCATTACAAAGATTATGTAATTTAACAACGATGTTGTATTCACGACCATGATCACCTAAATACTTCGTAGGTAATTTTATTAAGAAGAAACCACGGTTTTATACTCACATCCTGCTTCAATGTTTTTAAACTATCATCCGTGATATTTGTAATTTATAATGATGCTCATCAATAATGGAACTATGGAACCATGTTCAATGGGATTGCAATGCAGTAAGATGATGTGATGATGGTTTGATAAATTATGTATTTCAGTAGGACTTTAAGCTTTAAGTATTCTTTAACTTACTTAAACAGTGTCCCACAGTGATGATTCTCCATTTCTTGTTGTTGAATAGAAAAAATGAATGAGAGTTGAGTGGTCGCGTAATGTACACGTTATGAAAAACGATGTTATAAGAGCTTTTGAATTTTCTTCTGTAAATACAATATAGCTCACCATTTCGCTCTCAGTGTGTCATAGTCACACATAAAATCAATATCCGTCGAGTAGGTGTTATGGTGGCGATATTATCATAATGATGCTGATATGATGAAACTCGTATTTTATTATCATCACGAAAAATATTTCTTTCATACATAATCATATCATAACTAATTCTTTAAGACTTAACTTACATAATTTGATTTGGCATTATTGCCTAATGTGGTTTAAAGAAGGAGAAAGAAAAAATCGATCCGTTAATAATTATTGCAGTTTTGGAAGTACAGTAATCCGTTTTAAGATTATCCCTTGCCCTGCTTCTTGGCACGTAATTACCACTGTCGTTATTAGTCACCTATTTTATTTTGCCTAGTAAAACAAAAAATATTTTTGTCCTAATCTTCTGTTGTGGTGAAAGAAAGAGCTCCTTTCTTTTCCTCCTATAAAAATAATTTCGTGGTTCACGTACTCTTCCATTCAACTTTGTTCTTCTTGTGTCTTGTATAATGAAAGGGGTAAAAGGTTAACATTGATAATAAACAGAGAGGGATTTTGTTTGTGTGATTTAAAGTGAATTCTTTTTTAGGTAGGCACATTCTTTTTGCTTAATAACAATATTTTTTTATAATGTACTGTAACTGAACTGGACATGAAAATGTGAGCGTGTGAACGTCAACAATTTACAATTCTCTTGAGAAGGCTTCTTCCTTGAACTGTTTTTTAGAGAGAGGATTTGTTTTGCCGACTTTTAGAACGAGGATGTTGATGACACATTCCCTGCTTGTTTTACTGTTCGTTGAATAAAGGTTAACATTGATAATAAACAGAGAGGGATTTTGTTTGTGTGATTTAAAGTGAATTCTTTTTTAGGTAGGCACATTCTTTTTGCTTAATAACAATATTTTTTTACAATGTACTACAACTGAACTGGACATGAGCGTGTGAACGTCAACAATTTACAATTCTCTTGAGAAGGCTTCTTCCTTGAACTATTTTTTAGAGAGAGGATTTGTTTTGCCGACTTTTAGAACGAGGATGTTGATGACACATTCCCTGCTTGTTTTACTGTTCGTTGAATATCGTTTGCCAGTTTAAAAAATCTTAAATCCGTCTTCTGCGAATTTGTGAATTTAATATGCGTTTTAAAATATGATTCGTCGGTCCTTCGCAAATTTCAATTATAAATCCACTCCATATTAAAGAGCGGAGATTGTATAAGAATTATCCAATTTTTAAAGCTTGATCACGCTGTAAGTTTGTGAATGGTATTTTTTTCATGGAATTTTTATTGTTCAAAATGTTTTTCAGTGCACGATTAAGTACAATTATACGAAAAGTACCTTGTCTTCCTCTTAATATTTTAAAAATGAATTCTAAAATTGTGCTCAGCTGCATAAAACGTTTTTAAGATTATCATTTTAAATCCAATCAAACCTTTTTTGAATCTCGAAATCAATCCATGAATAATTTATAAGGCTACTAAAAAAATATAAATGAAGTTCTTTGAAGAGGACCTCCAAATCCTTATCCATGGTCATCACATCGTTTCATTCTCATCTTTACTAAAATATTCTTCTACGCAGTACGTCGCAGATTATAAATGTCAATTTCTTTTAAAAGTAAAAATCTTTTCTCTTCATGTAACAAACGTGCCGTCCTTCTCATCACTTTTCTTGAAGTGGAGGAATACGAATAGGAATCTTTTTATTCTTCAAAGCCGCCAGTGTCAGATGTGCAACTTGGATAAGGTTAAAATACTCAATACTACAAATTTCCTTAGAAAACCTGAATAGTTTTATAATCTGTTGCTTCATGGTGGTTTGTTTCTTCGGTGTTCCAATCATTTTTTTTTCTCACCTCTTCTCCTCCTCTTTAACAATAATAATCTTGCAAGCTGCAACTGCACGTCAGAAAAACACCTTTATTAAAGCGAAAACGAAATTCAATCAAACAATATTTCACTCTCACTGCCAACTGCAACTGCTCTTCAGGAAACTTTTTCTTGTAAGCAGCGTTTCTGCTGCTATATTATTACTTCTTCTCAGAATAAAAAGGAATGTGACAATTAAAAGTGAAGAAAAAGAAGTAGAATGAGAGAAAAAAATAAAAGTTTAAGCTTATGCCATAATATCCCGTCACTCTCTCTCACTTACCTGACGATCGCGATGGTGGTGATTGTGATTATCATGATATAACAATAATCATTACCCATCCTTTCCTCCTCCAACAATAATGCAAGTAAACTGCAGCCAGAAGTGTTTGAAAGAGAAAGAAAGAAAAAAAGTGGAAAAAATTGTGAATTTTTTGTTCCCTTTCCTTCAATAAATCTCACAGGTGTGTTCTTTGCAAACAAAGGCAGGGAATTAAACGCATACCAAAACCAAAAGTAATGGAAAGAAGAAGAAGAAGAGCTTTAAAGCAGCAATGTCATCATTATTACTATTTTTTGGCCTTCCCGTGTGGATTTTATAGGTGGAGAAGAAGAGTGTGAGTGTGGAGAAATATATTATTTACTCTCTTGACATTCCACACATCCGTTCTTAAAAACGAACAATTGAATTTTTAAAGCTATAACGAACGAACGAGTGAGCAGGCAGCTTTACTCGTTCTCCATTGCTACTATTGCTGCACTTTTGTTTGCTCATTCGTCGTTCTTCTTCTTTCTTTAACAATGCATACCTATGCGGATGATGTGGAGGATAAGCCACAATAATAAATGCTTAAATAAATGGTTCTTTAATATGAATCATTCTGAAAAGAATTTGTAAGAATGAAAGGATAAAAGATCAGGAGGAGCAGTGCAGAGGGAATATTATTTATTATATGCGTAGTTTGGTATACTCTCCGTACTTTAATTTTACATGAGTTTTTCATGTTATGTTGCAGTTGTTGCTTCCTTCTTCCCTTCTCCCTTCTTCTTCTTCGTACCTCGTCATTGTACAGAAAAAAGCAGTCAAAGAATAATGGTGAAGGTATATAAAGGGGTAAAAATAGGTTGTCTCCACATTGTCTGGCAGGACTAGGACCTCCACCACCAATTGCATTTGTAACTGCCATTACACTTATATGAGCAAAACGGGAGCAAAGTACACACATATTTGTATATTTGTATATTGTTGTCCCTGTGTGGGTCATTCTACTCATTCTCATTATAATATTCAGTCAGTCACAAACCTCCCCCTTTGCTAGTAAGTTGAAATATTGTCGAATGTATACAGAACAGTAGTGTTTTCGTTTTCAATGTTTTTAAGCAGTTTTGATATTATTCTTCTTTACATACTATATAAAAGGGCAAAGTTTAAAGTTCAAATTAAATACAGAGTGCATGCAACAACATCAAATGTAATTGCGATCGCAAATGCATTAAAAAGTCTAATTGAGAATGTAATACTCCACCGTACGAATTTGGTTAGGCAGCAAAAATAGAATTATTATTAAAATGAATACATTTTTTGTTTTAAATCCTTTAACTAACCAAAACCTTGATTTTGTTTTGTCTTTCAACAGAGAATCCTCCCCTACCAAATGACTCGAATACAAGAGCCAGACCTCCTCATAGACCATGACAGTGGAGGAGGGGGAGATGATGGTGGTGGTGGTGGCGACACAACTTGCAAGAGATTCCTTGGAAGACCCGGGATGATGATGGAGCCATTCGTTTACTCTGGCATTAGTTCCTCACAAAAACTAAGTTCTACTTCCGGTGATAGCAACAGTGCCTTTGGGAAATGGTTTCCAGCATTTTCCAACAACAATAACCGGACCAGTATGAATTCCTCTTCTTCCTACCATCCGTCCTCTACCAAAGTCGACGGTAGTAGATCCCCCTCAACAACATCACCTACATCAACGACAGACTTCGAAGAGAAACCAATTATCGTTGTACATAATAATAACAGAATGGATATTTTGGATGAAAATGCCCGGTGGTCATCCTCCCCATCCTTCAGATCAAATAAATCTACCCCAATCCCTTCAATAGTCATCCTCCCTCCCCAAACGAACAGTATGAATAATAACGAAAGAGGCGAATGTGAAGGAGCCCTCATGCCTTCAAGTGTAGTTCGACATGGAAGTAGTAAAAGTGCAAAAAAATCGCAGCAGTGTAAAAATAGTAACGTTAATAAAAACAGTAATGGAAATAAAAAGAAGAACAATAATAGTAATAGTCAAAGTGGAGACGCAAGTGAGTCCAATAACAGCAATCCCTCCAATAAATCCGGAGCAGCAGCAGTAAGCCCCGCTCTTATAAACAATTGTGGTGACCCAACAAGTGGTGGAACAACTTCAAGTCCTTGTCTCAACTCCTCCTCAAGTCATCATCATCACCTCCGCCGTCATGCGCATCCTAATAGAGGCGACGATGACGAAGCGGGTGGCCATCTTTTAGTCAGATATATTCACTGTAATGAAAGACCAAACAAGAAGCAGTTGGTGACGCTCGGGCTAGTTTCAGTTCTATTTCTCATAGTCCTGGTAATACTCTTGGCCTTTTTCCTGGGTCCCTCCTCCACAAGAACCTTGAACATTAGCGGTGAAGGGCAGGACGGCAGTAGTAGTGTGATTGGTGGGAGTGACCCTTTCATTTCCAGTGATATTAGCGGTAGTTTAAATGCAGATGAAGACGAGTTGGATGATAGTGACAGTTACGAGGACGGTGATGGTGATGGAGATACGCCCCTATACAGTAGCAGTACGACAGCGAGCAGCAGCAGTAGTCCCGGTATAGATTTGAAGAAAGTTTCTAAATTGAGTTGGGACTTGTTGAATAGCAATCAAGACGCCAGCAATTCAAGAGGGAGGGGGAGCGGTAGTGGTCTTGGTGGTAATGGGGGATCGAATGGCGGTGGTGCTGGGGTTCCATCTTCCTCGAATCCCTTGGCCGGTGTCAGTAGCACGGGTGAAGGTGAAATTATTCTCCCAGCGAGAATGATTTACACTTCCTCAGGAGACTCTGGAGATTTAGTTCCTTCGAATCAGGCAGGAAATGGAGATGGTTCCCCGCAAAATAAGAAGAGGAGTTGTTGTAGGACTCAAAAGTATTCTCAGGTTATCAAGAGGGATGGCTGTGAGCCGTTGACAATTGTCAATAAAATGTGTTTTGGACAATGTGTTTCCGTATGGGTTCCTGGATTGTTTGCCTCGTTTCCTGTATGCAGACCAAGCAAGTCCACATTTAAAACGGTGACGCTCACATGCGGAAAAAATAAGGAGAGGAGGAAGAGAGTACGGATTGAGAAAGTGAGACGATGCTCATGCATGGAAATTGAACCCACTGCTGCTTCACTTTAAACAATTAGTACCCTCTCAATCAACATCAACACCACACCCAAACTCCACAACTTTTGTGATAAAATACTCGGTCTTAAATATTATAGGATTAAAATAACTTTTAATTTAATGATAATATATTCTTACATGATAAACTAAAAATAGGTTTAGAGTAAGTTTTAACTGAAAACGTTGTGAATTACCTCAAATCAGTACCACAAAACTATATATTGAATGATTTATAAGCTACAAATTCAGAGGAATAGTTTTTCGTAACATTTTTATTATGATGCTGTAAAATTGTAATATTGATGATAATAGCAGATAAGAATAGAATTTACGCAAACAAGACAACATGTATGACTGATTTATGAGATGCTACTACTTTTACATAATAATAACTTTAATTTTACAATAACAATGCTTATCATCATTGTCACCAATCGATCCAGATATTAATTATTGTTCCTGGAAGCGTTTTATAATGTGTGTTTGTAACCCTCAAATAAATTCTATTTTTCATACTTTTTACAAACAAATAAAAAAATCTGCAGTAAATAAATAACATGATGCGATGTGAGGGCAGCTTTTTGAAGAAACACTTTATTACTAAATCACCAGCAGCAGCGTTCACCAAATGATTATAATAATATTTTGTGTGTGTACTGTCGTGTAGTCATTGTGGAGTATTACTAGACTAGTGAAGTATCTCAGTTAATTAATGAAGCTACTTGTTTTTTTTGTAATTTGTAACAAAACTATTAAAATAATACGTAATTAATTATTACTGTAAAAATTATTAATATTGTAAGAAATTTTCACATAAAAAATGTACATTAATTTATAATATCCACTAAAAATATATTCATATACCTACTACATACACAGTAAACAAGCTTCGCTACGAAATGAATGACAAAGAAGAGAATAAATTTTAAAAAAATAAAGTTGCACAAAGCTCAAAACATAAAATATTCAATTTTAACCTTTGTTTATGAAACTGGCTTTATTTATAATTTTTTAAAAGAAATTTAACAAATTTTCATACCCAATTTTAATCATTGCATCGTTTAGTAAAAGCGCAACTAAGTTCCATATTAAAAGTCCAAATCTTTGTGAAAAACGATTCATCATCATAATCATTAATCATTATTCACTCGTCATTCACTGTACAAAAAGGACGAGCATGCATGGAATGATAAAAGCAACAGCAAGCAAGAGAACCCATTTATACATGAGAGACGCTTCAAGTGAACAAAGACTTTTGGCTTACCAAATACAGCATAGCACCATTGCTATGCAATGATAGCACTCAATCTTAAACTTAGAATAGTAAAATGAACGGCTAAAAAGAACGGTGTGGGGCTCGTTGAGAAAGTTGAATGTTGACGCGGCTGTTCCTAATATTGCCAACGTGTCAAAGTCAAAATATACTTTGGATTTTGCTATTTGTTGTTGGGTTTTTGATGTTCATTTATGAGCTGCTGCTGCTGTATTGAGCATAAAGCCAATGCAGTTGCATTGAAATGTAAAAGCAAAATCTAAATGCTAAAATGCTTGGATCAATGATGTTGCTGCTGATATGATGTGAAGAAAATTGAAGAAAATCACATCTGGTTTTTGTATACACTCCTTTCATACTTTTGTATTTTTGCATTCTTCAACTTCATTTTTCGCTCATACTCATACTCATACTTCACCATTTACTTTTTGCAAAAGATAAATCTCAGCAGTTTTCAAGTTTCGTAATAGAATGTAAATTCTTTTCATATTTTCTTGTTTTTCCTTGTCAAACCATCTTTTCTTCATCGATCATAGTTGAGTAGAAAGAAGACATGAGCAGATTTACTCAAATATTTAAGACAGGATGCTGATTGATTTAATGCAGGTGAAAGAGAAAGAGTGAAAAATATTGTGATAGCTAAAGCAGACGTGGATTTTAAAATTCGGGTGGGTGCTGGCTATTTTATGATGGTAAGTTTAAATAGTTTATGGTTATGCTGATTTCTTGCGTAAAATGAATTTATTGTGGGAACGACAAACGAAGAGCCCGAACCTTTTTACCGAACGAGAAGCGTTTTTAAAAAGCTTAGTTTAGTTATCTTAGTTATTAGTACATCGGACACTTATTCAACAGCTGATTGCTTTAAAATCACATTTTCTTTTACATTTGTTAGTTCAGATTTTCAATTTCAGTTCAATTTTTTTATTTGCATGTAGTTATATAAACAGGAACAGCTGATGATGTTTAATTAGTTAATTTATTTTATGTTCATTTTTTTATTTAGTGTGGGGACTGAACTGAAGTATTGCCAAGTACAGTATATTACCTGGAAGGAGAACTAAGTTTTCCCCGGACACAGGAAGTTATCGTTTACAAGGATATTTGTAGGCGAACAATCGCCTATAATTTAACCGAAGCCAATGTTATCATTACTTCCCTCTTACATAAATTAAGCTTACCCATCTCCCCTTTTAAATTCCCTATTTATTTCGTCCCCCCATTGATGAAGGAAGGATGAAGTTGCCGTTAATATTGGTAGTGTTCTCCAGTCATTTGTGTGCTGTCCTGCTGGTGCACGAAGTTTCAGCAAATGCAGGCGTACCATCACTTTATAGTTGTATAGACTGGGAATGTGAAGGTACAATCTTTGTTATAAGCGTATTTAAAGTTAAATTAAATCAATTCGTTCGGTGCTGAATTGGAATTGTATTAATAATTTTTTATTGTAGAATGGATCTCGAAGGGAAAAACTCTTCTTCGTTATATTGGAAGGACTGATAAGCACTTATCTTTTAAAAAGAATGAAGATATTTTTATCGTCGGCAAGCCTGCAGATCCCAAGTCATCGGATTGGATTGGAAAGGTAAGCATTTTTGTGATATGCGCTGCCGCTGCACTACTCAACATGATATTTGTTAGAGCAAACGCTTACGATTCAACATTCAACTCATAATTTAATTTAAGGTTTCACATTTTTGTAATTGTAGGTAGGCAATAAGGTAGGTCTAGTTCCGAAGGATATGGTCCGAGAGGATAAAATGAGCAAAAGGTTTCCCAAGTTTAAAGTGGAATTACAAGACATCCCTGCCTGGGCCAGAAATGAAGAACAGGAACAAGTTGAAAAGGAAGACGATGAAGCTGATGCTGAAAATGCCTCTGTCGAAGAGCAGATTGAAATTGAGGACATTGGCGATAACATCGTAGTTTCTTCTCAAAAACCGGTGCTTCAGTCTAGTGATGTTGCGAGTGAACAAGCGCAATCCGTTGAAACCACCTCCAACAGTGATTCCACTTCGAGTTTGACTGAAGATCTTCATACTCCAGAGCCTTCTGTTGCTGATTCTTCTATTGCTACACCAACGCTAAGCATATCTGACAATTTACAGACTCCAGACCCTGAGTCTGGCGTGATGCAGCAAAACGAACAGCCCCACGAAAAGGAGAAAGTAGAGCCTGAGCCTGCGGCAGCCATTGATAACGAGGAAGCAATGCCCCCACCACAAGACCCTGAGATTTCAATATCATCTGATCCAGTGTCGGATTCTATAAACCTCCAACCATCAACTGATACGGTTTTGCAGGGAACGTCCACGATAGAATATTTACCTGAAACACCGAAAACAGAAGAACAGAAGCCTTCAGATGAAATTACTCCACGAATTCCAGAAACAGTTGTATTGGACAGTATTGCGTCTATCCAAAACACATTGTTGGGAGCTGGAAGTGTAACTACCCAAGTGGATGTCTTAAGTGCCACCAAAGTAGCAGAATCTTCCCTTTCTGAAGAGGAAACTCAGTTTACGGTAAATACAGAACTTAGTTTATCGCAATTGAAAAACAGCCTCAAGTGGAAGAGAAAACAACAGACGTGGTTGAACCTTCAATCAGAAGTGAAGTTCGAATGGAGTCTGAGGTCAACGTTGAAGAAGGCTCAAGCCTTTTTCCAATGAAAGTTGAAACTGTGGAGGCAGATAAGCCTGAAACAATGAAAATGGAAAGCATATTTTCTCCACCAGAAGTTGTAACTGAAGCACCAACTCCAACTCAAGAGGAAGAAACTGTCACGACTTCACCAGAGATTTCCACTGATCAGGAGTCCACGACACCGAATGCTGAGCCAATCGTCACACAAGAGACTGTCGATTCTCAAGACACCGAAGAAGACGAGAAAACGGTCGAAGAAGCGTCAGATCTATCAAACGAGGCTGAAACAGTCGTAACGGATTTACCATCAGTGATCTCTGAAGAACAAAATGTTATTACGGACGAGGAAGGTAGCAAATCTGAAATAGAAGAACAGGAGGAAATTATCGACACAGTTGCCTCGGAAGAAGTCAAAGAAGAAATTTTAAATGTCAGCGAAGACAAAGAGCCTCCACAGCAGTCTCTCGAAAATGATTCTACAGAAGAACCACCTATAGCTGAACAAGTATCACATGAAGCCTCTCAAGCGACAATCGAAGAAGTCGCTGCGAGTACAACTGAAGCTACTACCGATTCATCTACTCCTGCTCAATCAGTTGAAGAACAGGTGCCGGTTAAGCAATGGGAAGAAGGCGTAGTTACTCCAACGATTATAACGGAAACTGAACCAGACACTTCTACTACAACTGAAGCTTCATCAAACATTGTAGAAGAACAAAAATCTCAACAAGAGTCAGAGCAATCGTATGTTAAGCCTTTCCCTGAGTTTCCTCCACCTCCACAAGGAGCACCTTCTTTTGATTTTGTTGAATCTGCTAACGAGCAACCGGAGGAACAATTATCCACTGAGCAAGAACTTACCACTGAACAAATTCCGACTGAGCAAACTATAACTGAAGAACCTGTTCAAAAGCCATCTGAAGAATCATTGCCTGTAGAACCATTAGTACCGCTAGTGCCAGTTCAAGAGAATAAAGTGGATGAATTGCCAAAACCAGAACAAACTCCCGGTAACGCTCATCAACATGATGCCCACTCTCATGATCATGGACACCATCACCACCACCATCATCATCATAAGCATAGCATTTTTAGAGATACAAATGACACCGAAACCTCTTCCATTATACTCGTGATCAAACATCTCAGCTCAACTTTACTTAGCTTCTTGCCTGAACCACTCCAGGACACTATTTTAGATGTGGACGATGCCTTAGTTTTTACGGGAATAATTGCCCTTACGCTTGTCTCAATTTGTGTGCCGTACTTCTTCATCGAAGGCTACATGTCTGTTCGCCCATTAAAAAAGAAAGTTGTGGAGTTGAATAAGTCTTTGTGGAAGGTACGTTTTGCTCCAATACATTTCGTAGAAACATGCAGTTCATTTCCAAGCTTCATTTTCATTCTCATTTTTGGTTTTCTCTTTTTGTTTTGATTTTTATTTACTAGGTTAGTGCAGCGTATGAAACTCAACAGGAAGAGTTTGAAATTTTCAAACAGAAAGCTATGGCCCATGATGAATTCAAAAAACGAGCAGAACAGTCTGATAACGATGTAGTAATTTTGAAAAAACTGGAGACGAAGCATAGAGAACAAATCACTACTCTCAAGAATCAGTTGAAGAATCAAATGAAGGAAGCAGTTGATATCAGGTCTTTGATTGAGAAGACTTTGGAAGCAAAGAAAGTTGTAAGTTTTGTGATTTTTAATTGTAAGCCTTTGTTATCTGTAACTTGAAGAAAGTTAAGCACATTACATTTAAATTTAAATTAAGCACACTGGTTCATTGTGTTAAAATTACAGGTCGTAGAGGAATGTGAAAAATACAAAGCCGCCTACGAAACTACAAATCAATCACTGATATCAGCAAGAGACGAATTAAATAGTATCCAAACTCAAGCCAAGTCTTCCGCGCTTCTGCTCAATGTTTCTGGAAAGAATGCAGGAGTCCTTAACTCAAAAATCGCAATGCTGGAGCAAGAAGCAGAAGAAATTAAGGCCCAATTAGTTGCAGAAAATGAAAAACGGAAGTTGATTGAAGAGGAAAAACAGGAGATTAAGCAATTAAAATCAAAAGCTGAGAAGGAATTATCAGACATTAAAAGTATTTGTCATCAATACGAAAACACAGTCGGTGGATTGAATGATGAAATCAGCAAACTTGAAAGTGAATTGGCTACGATTAAGGAGACCTTAGGGGATGATTCGCCATTACTGGAAGTTGCAGAGATCCAAGCAAAGGCCGCCTTTGCTGAAAAGGAAACGGAATCTCTACGTACTAGATTAGATGGGCTTACAGCGGATAACGACAATCTTTCAGGTAAATAATTTTTTAATTTAAATAAATCATAAATCAACTATTTAATCAAGTAAAAAATAGGGCAACAGCAAGATTAAACATGGGGCAGACGTTTATTATGAAAACTGAATTTTATATTCGTAGGAAAATTAACGGAAATATCGGATGAGTTGGATGATGCGCGAGTTGAGAAAGAGAAAACTCTTAACCGTCTTCAAGTTTTAGAAAAGTATTTCAAGGAAAGGGAAGAGGAGTATATTAAGACAATCGAGCAATTACAATTAAAGGAGAGTGTACGAGATAAAGGCAAGGAGGAACTGATTAAAATTATAGAGGAGAAGGATAGCGTTGTTAGAGATATCAATGATAGATTAGAGGCATTAAAAGAAGAATTCGAAGAGACCAAGCAGCAGCATCGGAACGAAATCAGAGCTTTAGAGGCAAAAGGACATGAGAATTGGGTAAATAATTATATTTTAAATTAATTAATTTTTTCCTGTAAATGCATTAAATAAATCTTTTCTTTCTGAGTAGGTCTAGGTCTATTTTAACCCGCTTTTTATCCATTTTCTATTTTCAGCTGTCACTTTGCCAAGCGGAGAGGAAAGCGCAGGATGCTCGAAAGGAGGCTAAATTGCTACGTCAGCGTCTAACTGCGTTATCTAAAGAAAAGGACGACGAAGATGGTACGAATAATTTCAAAAATTTCCTGTTACTGATTATTCACAATTCACTCATTTTACATTAAAGAACGTGGTGATTAAGTTTAAATGGGTTGGATTTGTTTCAGGAGATGGACTTAATGGAGAAGTGCCTATGTTCCCAATTCTTCCAGACGAGCTAGTTCCTTTACCTATACTTGATGAACCCCCATCATATTTTGGTTTAGGAGGTGATTTCGTTCCCCCACCACCTCTTCCAGAAGGAGGAGAAATAGAGCCTCATCGCCCACCTCCACTTGGTGGCCGCCTATCTCCCTCATTTTCAGACTTTGGTGATAACATATTATCTCCAATTGGGGTGGGGCGACGTGAAGACGACTGTACTGATGGCTCCTCAGGATCAAATTCTCCGAGGAGGTCTCCTCCCCTTCGAGGCGGGTGGATTCATGAACGTGAAGGCCAGGGTAGGGAAAGCATGGTTAGGTTATCGAGAGCAACTTCTTCTCCAGTTCAGCCTGGAGCCAATTTATGATGGATTTTAATTGGAATAAGTTCAAACGTTTAGATTTAGTTTACTTTAAGAAGGAACGAATTAATTCTAAAAAACAATTACGTCCATTTCTCATTTCCCTGATCCTAAGACCTAAGCAAAGGAACAAACCAATTTACAAAAAGTCGGCTGGTGCAAATATAAACATTTCGGTTTAGTTATGTCATTGTATTGTTGTAAAGCGAGGATAGCATTAGCAGTTATTGCCTTTCCACTCATCTAAAACTTGTGTAATATTCTGCTCTAGATAACCCCTAACAAATACCAAAATAATATTTTATCATGTCATAATTTATTTATTATTGAGTCATTTATGAAGAATGAAGGTTGTTTTAGTTTTAGAGAGATTTAAACCAAATTTACTTACATTAAAATAATATTTACATGAGATGGAAGAAGTTCAGACCAATGAATGAGTAAATATAGTTTAGTTAGGTAGCTTGAATAGTCATATTTTGCAGGATTATTCTTTGTGGCATTTTTAGTGTACTGTTTCAAATATAATTTGATATTACTGATTGATAAAAAAATAAGAATAGCCATCAAGCTAATAAAAAACTTAATCGATGATGTCTCTATATAATATTGTGATATTTCCACTAAAAATAAATCTCTAAAGAAGGTTTTATACAAAACTTAATTTTATGCTGTTCTAAAGTTTTATTTTTGCTTAATTTTTTCGTAATATCTTCATAAGCATAATTCTTGTCTATTGCGTGATATTTGTAGCTATCGAGAAGCAGGAGGAGGTGGCAAAAACGAAGGCCCCTTTTCATCAAACGACACGGCTTTCACCTGCGAAGTATTCGCATCTGAGCCTCTTGTAGCCTTCGGGTAATACCTTCCTGTCGTGCATTTACATACCAATTTATTCGGAACATTCAAAAACTCCGGATTCGTCAGTCCATGGGATGGCCGAAACGCTCGACAAATAACCAAGAGGAGCAAGACAAAAGAAAGAAGGAAGCAGAAGAGGAGTGCCGCCAAAATCCCTTTCCCCGTCAAGTCTATGTACCGATGAGGATCACTCTGCATCATTTTAGGGAATTTCGTTAAACAACCATCTTGATTAATAACGGATCCTCTATTATGCCAATCCAGTTCTTGGTGCTCCCAGAGCAAATCTCCACATCCGAAATATTCGTATGTAGAGTGACAGCAACTTTCGGGTATGTGTTTTGTTTTAGTTCCATATGGGGTATTCATCCACTCCGTATACTTCCGGAGACCGCAGCAAACTCCTTTAGTGTGGAAATGATCCCAGAAGAACTTGGGGTGAGTTGGGAGGAAATCACTCCGTATACTTCCGGAGACCGCAGCAAACTCCTTTAGTGTGGAAATGATCCCAGAAGAACTTGGGGTGAGTTGGGAGGAATGGGATGACCCCGTAAGACTTCGCGTTCTTATCGTCGTAGCCATTCTGTGACTCTACCATATTATCGAGGAAGCTGTCGTAGAAGTTTCGAGAAAAGTTGAAGTTGAATGATACTAGTGATGGATATGTAATAGCCAATCCAACACCTAGAAGAACGTCGAAGGCTACAAATCCTCCTATAAGTAGTACGTACTAAAAAGGGTCAGTCAGTCAAAGTCAGTTGCCAAGATTAAAAATTTTTTTGGTTAATATTTAAAGGAAATATGTATTTACAAAGAAAACGCAGCAGCAGTTCCCCGAAATAGAAGCAAAACAGCCATTTAATCCCACAACGAAGAGGAGTATTCCATAATAAATGAAAATTGTAGCTGGGGTAGTGATAATCCAGTCAATGTAGTCAAAATGTTCTCCGATTCCGAGAGTTTTACTGTAAATCCCTAAAACTAGCCCTAAGCATATTAAAGCTGTGGATATTATCTAAAAAAAATTTGCAAACAAGACCTACACCTGTTAAAGATTATGTCCGGGAGAGGCAATGGAAATTACTATTATACGTTTTAAAATGCTTCCTGTAAGCTTACCCAAATCAATCCATTGAAGAAACATATCAACATTTGAAGACAAATTCCACATCCTTTGCAATGAGTTTTCCTCACCTTCTTTTTCTTTTCATTTTCTGAGCCCATATTATATCCTGGTGGTTTTAATATCATTAAAGTGGACCTATAAATCAATTTTATTCACCTCGAATCCATCGTTGCGTTGCTCCTTGAGCTAGATTAATAAGAAATTATGAATTTAGAAAATATTTATAGTTTATCTAATGAAACATTACTTAACAACAAGAGTACTCCAGCATGTACGTAGTATGATTATGATGCGTAATCAAAAATGATGATTTGATAAGCAGCTTTTACAACGTTTGCTGGACTGGACAAGCAATTTATAACTTCGTAAATGTCCTAAATGGGAAAGCGCATGAAAATACTTTTTCTACTATCCTATGTTGCATGAATGCAAATGCATTGCAATATTTTTTGTATTTAGTATTTTTTAAATAAATTTGTAAATTATCTTATGCACAAAATGAGTTTCTTTTTTGTTTGCTTAATCCAAAAGGTGTTTTTTATTTCCACTTAAATTTTTCCCAATGTTTCAAGCATGTTTTTACTACATCACGTCATATTTTTTCTGTTATCTGGATGCAGGAGGAGGTGGCAAATACGTCGGTCCCTTTTCGTCGAACGACACAGCTTTCACCCTAGTAGAATTTGTTTCCGGTGCTACTTTCCGATAAGCTCTTCTTATCCCGCATCTACATTCCACTTCATCGGGAACATTTTCAAACCCAGGATTCGCCAGTCCATGGGATGGTCGAAACGCTCTGCATATCACTAAAAGTGTCAAGACCAATGCTAATACAAAACAGAACAGGAGTAAGGTTATAATCCCCTTCCCCATGAAGTCTATGACATGATAAGGGTCTCCTCTCAACATACGAGGAAATTTTTCTATGCAGCCAATTTTATAAATAACGGATAATCTGTTGTGCCAGTCAACTTCTTGATGATCCCAAATTAATTCACCACAATCGTAGTATTTGAAATAAGAGTTGCAGCAACTTTCAGGTATGTGTTTCTTATTGGTTCCGAAGGGAGTCTTCCTCCACTCCAAGTACTTCCGGAGACCGCAACATTCTCCTTTATTTTGGAAATGATCCCAAAATATCTGTGGGTGTGGGGAAATATTAAACGGTATTATTCCATAAGGCTTTGCGTTCTTATCGTCGTAGCCATTCTGTGATTTGATCATATTCTCGAGGAAGTTCTCGTAAAAGTTGAAGCTAAACGCTATGGCAAGACCGAAAAGCACGTCGAAGGCTACGAATCCTCCAATGAGCAAAGTGTACTGCAGAGTAAATACAAGCAAAAGTGTAGATAATTAATTGTTAGATCAAAATGGAAAGCGCTTATGTAAATGTAAAATGTTTTGAGTTTGTGTCAATTTTAAATGAAAAGATACGTACGTACGAAGAGAGTACAGCACCCATTTCCAGAAATAGAAGCAAAACAACCCCATATTCCTATAATGAAGAGGAGTAGTCCATAAAAAATGAAAATTGTGGCAGGGGTGGTGATAAGCCAGTCAAGGAAATTAAAATCATCCCCAATTCCAATCGTTTTACTAGACAATCCTAGAACTAGCCCCAGGCCTATTAAAGCTACGGATATTATCTAAAAAATCATAGAAAAGAAAACACGGAATTTGTAAGCAAAATGGCATTGTGTTGAAATCTTTAATGAAAAGTGAATACTTATTATGTAGCTAACAAAGTATTTCGGACATACCCAAATTAACCCATTACAGATACAGATCATCGTTTGAATACAAACTCCACATTTCTTACATCTTGCTCGTCTGATATTTCTTTCTTTTGCCATTTAACGTTTTGCCCCTTCAAGCTCCTTATAAAAATATAAATATAACTGAAAAGGCATTGGGGACATTTTGTGAAGGAACCTACCCTAAAATTACATGTCCGTCTACTATTCAACCTGTATCCCCGTAAGCTATTTCGTAGTGTGTGATATTGCGGAATAAAAGTGTTCAATTGAATCAAAATTACATAACAACGAGCATGCATTTAATGTAAGGAAAGACGGCCATTGCCAATGCTCATTTAGTAAAACCAATTCTGTCTGCAAATGATTTTTCTATCATGTATCTAATTGCAAGAAGTCTGGGGCTACTTGAGACAGCTTACTGCTTTCACATCACAATGAAGATTATTATGAGTGAGGAAAGTTAGTCATGCTTTTATGAAAATTAAAATCTCTAAGAAGTATTGAACGCTGTTCAGGTTCATTGTTTCAAAGAAAGAAAGTATGAATGGTGTAATAAAAAAATAGTAGTTGTTTAAAGTTTGAGAGCATCAACCTGCACCATTGTGTTTGGCATATTGTATGACCTACTTAACGATTTAATATTAATTTAGGTACGTCGAGCTACAAAAAGCTTCTGTTAATTTAAACAGTTTCATTTTGCAATAAGCAACTGTTCTTTTACTCATTCTTTATTTCAAGCATTTAACAGTCATGGAACGGAAGAAGATTCTTCAAATTATAATTTTATTGTACTGCTCGCTTGACAGTTTGGTATGTGGTGTGCGTCCTGCATACGAAAACGATATAGGTATGCCTATTGGCTATACAAAAAAACCTTATACGTTAATTTAGAAAAACGTTTGAAATTTTTTTTAATCCAATAAAATTGAATCCGCAGCAAAATGTAAATTTACAAACAGAATGACCCTGAACGGGGTCCCGTCTGAAATGACGCCA
>JAHZNJ010001709.1:0-10684 GCA_027744475.1 Lepidocyrtus cf. sotoi NNG-2020 | reverse complement strand
TTATTCAAGTCTCCTTCTTCCGTGAGAGTGAGTCACGTCCAAGAAGAAGAAAAAGTCCATTTAAAAAAGAAGAACCGCGAAAAGCTAAGCTAAAAGCCCAGCAAGAAAGAAGTTGGTTGTTTGGTTGTTGGGAATGAAAATAGGACGAGATTGTAATAATAAGTTTTCTCTCTTCTTCCCTTGTCCTACTCCTTTTTACCTTTCTTTTCTTCTTCAAAAAAGGATTATGATGAGGCTGAGGATGAAGTTGACAACGACGACAACGTCGATGATGAAGATGATAGCCAAGTCAGCAAAAAAGTCTTTCTCGGTAATGTCATCACAATTATCATCGTCATCACTATCCACATTGTTCTTTCTTTCTTCTCTCTACGTTTTTTGCGCTCAACTCACTCCTAGTTAGATAATATATCCTTGTGCTGTACAGTTTTTTTTTCTTTTGATGAGATGAGATAAAGTTGAGGATGCGGATGAGATGGAAATGTCGTTGGTTGGATTACATCTGCCACCAACAACACCTGACACAGTCGTCCTTTTAGTGAAATGTAGAGTGGGGACATTATCATTCTCGCGTCACTTCAAATTGAGCTTGTTTTTTTAAAAGGAATGATGATAATAATAATGCTGAGATGAGT
This sequence comes from Lepidocyrtus cf. sotoi NNG-2020, assembly GCA_027744475.1. NCBI lineage: Eukaryota > Metazoa > Arthropoda > Collembola > Entomobryomorpha > Entomobryidae > Lepidocyrtus > Lepidocyrtus cf. sotoi NNG-2020. The sequence goes on along the minus strand of JAHZNJ010001709.1, from coordinate 10,049 downwards.
ATCTTTCCTTCAAATATTTTTTTGCTATATACCTCTACGGACAGCAAAGAATTCGTTCAAGAGAGAAAATGAGTTTCATTGAGAAAGCCTCAGAAAATACCACACAACTCACTCCACTCTTTTTTCGGTTGGAGTTAGATTTGAGTTGGAGGAGGAATGGAGGCTTTTGGAGGAGTTTTTGGAGGAGAGGAGAACAGCAGCTTTTACACTACTCCGAAAAGCAAAAGCTCAGCGAGACAGAAAAAAGGAGGACAGCGTGACAGACACTGCCTGCCAGAACGATGCGATGCTTTGCGATGATCCTGCTGCTGTTGTATGGATTTCGGACTTGGAGCTGCTGCTGACTCAGTCAGTATTTTATTCAGCAGCAGAAGCAGCAGCTTTTATTATTGTTTCTTCGGCGCGGCAACGCTTTCCTCGGTTTCCAAAGTAGGAATGATTATGGCAATGTTAATGGCACAAAAACAGTTTCTGTTGTTTCTTCTTTTTTCATCAAAGAAAACTGCAGCTGCAGAAGCAATGTTTGTTAATGAGAGTAAATGAAGAGACGTGAAAGGAAACGGGAATGACTCAACCAGCGAGTAAAATTTTAGTATTGTATTCCTTCTAAACGTTCGTCTCTTATTTCGATGTTGTTGTTGGATTTGTATTATTATTCCGTTCCGTTGTTTTATGGCCGATCAAAATGAGCAATATCGTTGTTGGTTGTTGTTGTTGTTGTTTAGAGAGAAAATTATTTCCAGTCGAAACAATCAAGTCAATTAATATGATTCCTTCTTAAGCAAGTAAGTAAATTTGCTATCTGGTTCTTTCTGTCTAAACCAGAAAACAATAAAATTTTAGAAGAAGGAGAGAGAGAAAGAAAGTACTTAACAGTTTTAGTTTTAGGAGCTAAGATAAGTAAGACAGGGAAAGCGAAAGTACAAATTGAAATAACAATAATACAGAACTTTCACTTTTATTTCTTCTTCTCAAAGTCTAAATTACTCCAAAAATTTATTATCCTCCGCAAAAAAGTCACTTGTTTTACTTTTACCAAAAATATGTAAACTTCACTCCACTCACTCAACTTCAGCTCAGCTCCTCAGAAATCTGTTTCTTGTATTGCAAATTCCTTTTACAATAAAATAAAATAAAATAAATTAGCGGTTCAACTTCAACTTCAACTCGCACAGCGCAGCAGATATTTTTTGTATATAGACGGATTGAAAAATATCTGTGTAGCCGTATACGTCGGTTCTGCTTTATTTGTTGCTGGCTTGAATCTTGAATCTACTAAAAAGTAAAGTGCTTGTGCCACTTATTTTTCTAAAAATGTTGCTCTTGTTGATGCTACTGCTACTCTACTATTTCTTCTTTTTAGAGTTCTTCTATTTTATTCTCTAGTATAGTTTTATTTTCTGCTGTGAAGGACAAATTGAAACGGTTTTTTCTTCTTCTTCTTCTACAACAACAACTTTACTGCTAATAAAATACAGTGTGTGTGTGGTTGTGTGTTTTCTATAGTTTTATTTTCTGCTGTGAAGGACAAATTGAAACGGTTTTTTCTTCTTCTTCTTCTACAACAACAACTTTACTGCTAATAAAATACAGTGTGTGTGTGGTTGTGTGTAAAGAAAGAGAGAGTTTTATAGAGAGAGAGACTAAAGCAGAGCACACAACATCAACAGAGGTGGGAGCAAGGAAAACTGTTCTTCTATTAGAGAGTTTCACCACTCTTTATAATAAAACTGTGTCAGAGTAAAAACGAACGGAATGAAAGCAGCAGTGCAGCGGGAGCAGCACTACCACTACACCACGATGTTTATTACAACGAAAACGAAACGATCGCTGCTGTTGCTGTTGCGATTGCGATTGCGATCCTTTTTGTGGAAGTTGTAGAAGAGCCAGCGTGGCTATGGCTAGTAAATTGCAGGGAAAATATTATAGAGAGAGAGGAGCGAACGAACGGAGAGAGTTCAGAGAAGAGAAATAATGGTACTGTAGTAGTGTGGTGGAGCGGGTGGTGGTGGTGGTATTCTTCCGTTATGTAGTAGTCAGTCGCCGTCTTCTTCTTCTGCTGCTTATCGTGGATCGGGAAGAACGAAGCCCTGTGTGAAGTGTAGCAAGAGCAGTTGGAGAATGGAATGGTAGGGGAAGAGAGAGAGAGTAAGTATGGCTTACTTTTCCATTTCCAAGTCCAAGTGTATCTTTCCTTCTCTCTGCTATTTAGTTGTAGTGGAAGTCTAGTAGAAAATATTTTCTTTTCTAACAACAAAATCCATCTTTCTTTGTATGTGGAAAGGCCAATGCTGTATAAATAGAGAGAAAATGAATCTATGAAATGTAAGTATAGAAGGGAGAGAGTGAGTGAGTGAGGAGATTGGCAAAAAAGGTCTAATGTAAACGTAAACTCTTCAACTCTCTCTCTCTTTAGAAAGAAGAGAGTAAAAAAGAGAAGGAGAATAGAAAAGAAGAGAAGAAGAGAGTGAACATGATCATGGGATGGAATGGAAACAAACATTAGCAGCTTTGAAACTCTGACTCGGGAGGGAAATCGACCGACGACGAGAGACGAGAGAGAAGAGCTGGCTGGCTGGCTCACAAGCTTAGCGGAAGAAAGGGAGAAATGATGCAAATATGTTAGATCGTTCCATTCCTGTTCCTTTCAGATGGAAACTTACAGAAACAGAAAACTCATAGGCTACATATAAAAAATATATATATATATATCGTGTGGTGGCGGTGGTGTTGGTATAGCAGTGATAGTCTTCCTTCTCTACTCCCACCACCTCCACACTCATACTCATTCCACGCATTGCTTTGCATTGCTTCCTCCTTTATTCCACTACTACCACCGACAAAAATAATAATGCAAGAATAAGCTAAAGTTAGGTTTTTATATCTAGACATGAAGCTCTACTGCTGTTGCTGCTGCTGCTTCTTCTGTGAAGCTGATAGTGAGAGGAAAAGCTTTTGCTTTGGCTTTGCTTTGCTTTTTTTGCACCGAGAAAAGAAAAAATTGTAAGAAGGAAAGGCAAAGGAGAAGCAGAACATACATTTTAATACGACAGCTGCCAAAAATCTGTATAAAAACGAAGAGTTGGTTGGAGCTCACTCAGCTCACAAGCTTGTTGTTGGCTGCTTTATTTTTTTCTTCTTTATGTTTTCTTTCTTGTTAGTTAGAGGAGGAAAGAAGATACTGCAGAGCAGATATATAGTGAAGTGATAGTACTGCACTGCACTGCCTTGAAGGAGGAATGATGTTGATGATGCTGAGAATGTCTGTGTATGTCTGTGTAGGAGGAAAGATGCTTTTCCTGCTGTTGCTGCTGATAAGCTTTAGCTTTTCTTCTTATTCTAGCTAGAATGTAAGCATATGTGCCTCCATTTAGCATTAGCACGACAAGACATATTATTAAGATGATGAGTGGAATGGAACACAGAAAACAGTGTTTTATACATTTATTCTGTAGTGTTTTTTTTCAAAAAAATAATACATGAGAAGTGGCTTGTTACTTCATGAAAAATCATCTTACTTTTTAAAAAAACTTTCTTTTTTTACTTGTTAGAAAGTGAGAAAGAGAAAAAAAGTTTTTTAAATGTTGAATGGTGGATGCATGGATGGCTTGCATTGCAATTGCAATTGTGTAAAAGGGATCACATCACAAATAGAAGCAAAGAGATTGAGAGATTTCCTTTTTAAAAGAAAAGGAAAAGAAAAAGAAAGGATACCCTGAAGAAAGAAAGATTGGGAATGGAGAAAGAAAAAAAATGGAGCATTTATTTTTCTTATCCTATCCTACTTAACCAATATGATCCACGATCTCGTATCTAATATTAGTACATTCCTGCTGGTAATAAGGGGCTTACCTATCATGCCAGTATTTATTGTTATTATTATTATTTTTATAGTTATGAAGAAGAGGAAATAGAAATAGAAAAAAACGGAGAGGATTATGGATGGACTGAAAAGAGAGAAAGAGAGAGTTTTTTATTTGAGTCGGTTTGTCGTTGGAAGAAGAAGAGTTAGAGAGCAGCCAAGCCAAGCCAAGCCACCAATCTGAAAGTTATTTCAGGCGGAAGGGTACTTACATAAGTAAACTAGTTTGGAATGGAAGTAGTTTGGCTTCTTCCTTTTCTTTTTTTCTTTTTCTTCTTCCTCATTCCTTTACTGTGGTGGCTGCAGTAGTACTGCTGCTGCTGCTGCTTTTGTTGTTAAATGTGGATGGGAATAAAAGAGCATAGCAAATTTTCTTCCTTGCTTTCTCTGCTTCTGCCTCTGCTGCTGCTGCTTGGTTGAATCTTTTTAGTCTCAATTTTGGCTTTTACTTTTACTGCTTCATTTCTAATTCCTTTGCTGCTGCTCTCCTTTCTCTCGATCGTTCCATCGCTGGTTTTTTTGTATCGAATCAAACTGTCTGTTGCAAAAATGTAGGGAAGAGAGTGTTTTAGGTACAGACAGAGAGACAGAGAGAGAGACTGTTACTGCTATGCTGCTGTTATTATTACTGTTGCTGAATAGCTTTCTCTTTCTCTCTCTCTCTCTTTCTGGCTATTTGCTTGACTGCTTCTTCACGGCATTGTAGCTGTAACTCGTTCGATTTTTTTATATTTATTTTGTCGAGGAGAAAAAGACGGGAATGAAATGAAATGTGTGTGTACATAACATTACGAATCAATGGGATGAGATGAGAGAGAGAGAGAAAAAGGAAAAGTGGAAGAGGGAGAAAAAATAAAAAGCGAAGAAAATAGTTGAAAAGAAAATGTATCTGCATTTGACTATCATTCAATTCAATTCAGTCAAGCAGCTAGCTTCCTCCTAGTTAAAATGAAAAAGAAAAAGAAGAGAAAAAAAGCGTCTATCTGTATAATTTATAATATGGATTTTTATTTTTATTCTGGAAACAAATTTTTTAAAAAGTTCATGACTTTTGTTGAGCTCGAAGTAATTTTGTTTGAATCGAATTGAATGCATATTATTGAAGATAAGTAAGTAAGTAATAAGGAAAGGGTAAAGAAATTGATGTAATTTTGATAGAGCGTTTTTGCCATATACCAGACTGGAATGATCTGTAAGGATTACTATAATTGTGCAATTTTAAATTAATTTTTTGGGCATTGAAACGAACGGAAACGGATTGTAAATGTGGACTGCCATCAGCAAAAAATGATTTTAATGATGAGTTATTTGCACTCATTATGGTTAAGAGTCTTGTTTAATGATTTCCTTTTCTTCTTTTCACTGTAATACGGAATGATACGACTTGGTTATGCGAGAGAACTATTATTCGTGGAAGAAGATCATCAAACTTTAGTTTAAGCTGCTGCTGCTGCTGATGATGATGATTCGCTGATTGCTTTAAAAGTGGAGTGCTTACTGGCGTGGCATGTCATGCTTGGTTACACCTATTTATTTAGATTAGGGAAAATAAATTGGGAAGAGAGAAAGAAAAGAGAAAGGGAAAACGAGAGATTTATTTTTTTGCTGCGGAAAGGAAATATTGATAGAATATTGTAGGAAGCTCTCCTCCATCCATCTCCATTTCCACTTTCCACAACATTCACTTTTCTTTCACCAGACGAGACACGAAGAATAGACAAATTTGGATTTTTGGATGGATGGATCATGTTCTTTCCTCGGAGTCGAAACGGAAGCACTAGTACTATACACCAATGATTCACGGATGATGATTCTCCCAATTTGCATGAAATATAATATTACTATTATTATTATACCAAACCAAAATACGTTTTATGAATTCGGGTAGCATGATTATATTAAAAGTATGTTTATATTATGCCCTACTTTTATATCAATTTTCAGGAAAATAAAGCACTTTTGGTTAGTATAATAATGAAAATAATACTGCGCCTTTTATTTGAATATGGTTATCTGTCTGTCTATCTTCATTTATAGGACGTTTCCCTAAATCTTCTCTCATCAACAAAATAATCAGCATCATCATAATAAACAATTTTATGAAAAGTGATAACCCTTCTATCATCCTGCTTATCCTAGATCTAAACTAAAATGGAATAGGATGATGGAAGGTCAAGATTATTATTCCATTTTAAACCTAAACAGTGGCTGACGTCTGACTAGCGAGTAAATAGAATATAAAACTACACGATTACCTTAGCAGCCGTCTCTCATTTGGTGAAAGTTCAATTTACCCTTGACAAGGCTCTTCTGGGATCCTTCAACAGTTTTCTTTTCACGCAACTTTAAAAATACAGAAAGAATGGAGTCTTTTGGGCAAAGCAGAATACAATACGAAGAAAAGTAAAAACTGCAAATGGTAATAATGTGCAAAATGTGCTGAATTTACATTTTGTAATAGCGCTTGCTTATCATGATTATGATTATTTCCAACAACTCTTCAACAACAGTAGAACGAGCAAATTTTTACAAGCTTAACTTTCCTCTGCTTTTGCATAATTAATTCTATTTTAGAGAAAATCATTTTACGTGTTCTGAAGTGCATAATGACACTGAACCTATTTATGTAAAACAATATTGCATATTTCAAATAAGTTTTAGCATCGTTTTGATTCATTCCTAAAAAGAGGAAAACTTTTGTGCTCTTCTTTTCTTCAAACTCTTTCATTTTTTCTTCGAAAAGAATTTCCCGCGTTCCAATCCCGCATGCAATTTAGCTCCACAGCTCCAGAAAAATGAAATGAAGCGTTATCTGACCAACTCTTTTGATGTATTTGCAGCGGCAGCAGCAGCAATAGCAGCAGCATCCACATTAATTTTATTTTTTGATAATAAAATTATTGCTTTTATCCATAGCTCCAGTTCCTCATCTGGCTTCATATCACAGAAAAAACGGAGGTAGCGTTAGCCAAGTCAAGTCAAAACCAAGCCAATTCCAGCATCAACGTTGTATTAGTAATTCGTGGAATCATTTTAATGAATTAAACTGATAAGGCTTTGCTGCTCATCCTCATCCTCATTCCCATCCCATCCTCCTTTCGTTCCACCTACTCCACATAAACTTCAGCATCATTGCCATCCTTCAGTTGACATTGCAGGAACAGCACAACAAACAAAACAACGTTTCATCTAAAAGTTATCATTATTATTATATATCTCTGTAGTTTCAGTGATAAGCCTTCCCAGAACTCACAGCACAGTTTATTATTATGTTTCTCTCCGCCATCAACTATCTCCCTTTGGGAAGGATATACAATACATAATATGTACCTATATGAAAGGCATAAGCATACTAAGCCATAATCTACATTAAACTAATTTCAGTTTTCAGTCAGAGAGATACAAAAAGAGAGAGACAGAAAAAGAAAGAAAACTAACTTTCTACTTTTACTCTTCATTTTACGTCCCTGGTCTGGTCTGGTTTACGCCCATTCCGCCCTGATTTCTAAACAAAAAACTTTTTTCTTGTTGTGTTGTTTTTTTTGCTGTATACGCTTAGTTAGTGATTTTGCTACTTTGCTACAAAAGAGAAAGAAAAAATGAGCTGAATAAAGGATGAGAAGCAGAAGTAAAAGAAGAATAAGCATATTATTATGTACCTGACGCTTTATTTCTCTCTCTCTCTCTCTCTTTCTGTGTTTTCTTTCTACTCAAAATGATACATCTACGGATGAATGAATGCAGATGTATAGACAGGAAAAAAACTTTTTGATGAATAAACCATTCCCATCATCATACACCACCACCACCAACATAATTTCCGAAGTGAAGCTTAATTTAGCTCACAAAAAGTAATACTTTATTCCTCATTCCTGGAAGGAAATTGAGAAAGGATCATCTCGTCATCACTAATCATAATGCTGCTACCACCACCACCATCTCCATTTATTGTGTTATGCTACCCACATCATTCATTTCATCTTCTTCCACCCTCATTCCAAAAGTGATTAAAATCCTACCAGCAACACAAGCAACGCAGGAACTAACGAGAGAGACAGAGAGCGAAAACTATTGTCCTGGAGCTTGGATTAGCGAAATGAAAAAGACGATGATGATAATGAGCAAAAATGGAGGAAGAGGAAGAAGAAGAAGAAGAAGGAATGAGTTCGCGAAATTATGATGGCTCTCTCCTTTCTCTTTGCTCTGTCCTTCGTTTTTAGCGGAAGGTCTCTCTCTCTCTCTTTCTCGTTTCGTTTCTTTCCATAATAATCCGTGTTGTACTCGTAGTAGGAAACTGAACTAATTTGTAGTGTAATATGTAAAGTAACGACACAAACGACACGTTTGCATAATACCCAACAGCGTAGTAAGTAATTATTATTATGCAAGAAGGAAATTCCTGTTATGTATACTATTAGTGAGCTGTGAGCTCCTAGCCCTCCTGTCGGGTTTCCTTTTGCCGCTCTCTCTCTCTCTCTTTCTTACTCTCTCTTTAACACAATAATACAAAAAATGTTCATGAATGTTAATATTCGAGTTGGAGTTGATGTTGCATTGCATGAGTAAAGGTTTTACATGACTTGTGACAATGTTTTGAGATGATCAACATGAATTTAATCGTAATCCTCCACATAAAAACATGTTTATTTACTCTTGCAAGGACTAAAGGGGGAAGAGGAATGAATTTCAGCTGCTGCTGTTCGAGTTATATCTCAAATGAAGGATTTTTCTGGGGAAATTGCGTTTTATTTTTTGTTTGGAAAAAGAAAACTGTCACTGAATATTACGTTGTGCAGCAGAGCAGCGGCGGCAGCGGCAGCGTACGTTGGTTTGTTTACGTATTTACGTGTCCAGAAATTTATTGGGAGGATATAAATAAAATATGTATTTATGGAACAAAAATAAATGTTTTGAATTGAATTGAATATTAGAAAAATAGAAGAAATATTTATTTAGTTTGCACAACAAAGTTAGGAAATGGTTGTTTTTTTTTATTTTTTATTGAGTTAGAGAAATCATTACATAAATGCATGTTTTATTACTATTTTGATGTTGGATGGATTGAGCTGTTTGTTTTTAGGCCAAGGTCAAGGTGTACCTAGATCAGCATTAAATAATATGATGTGATGTGATATGATAGGATAATCCTCTTGATCAATTTTAATAATAAAAATGCCCCTGATTTAATTAATTTTGTTGTGTTTTGCATTTTGGGCTTACATGGAGCCGCTAGTCGTCGAGTAAAATTTTGCCTTTTCTATAATGCATGAACTGCGACGCTGCAATTGTTTATTAGAATTGTTTGGTAAAATATTATGTACAGATCCACTGTTTTTCAGGGAGTAAAGTATTAGTACGAATAGTAAATATTATTTCATTGCAAGTATAAAGTTAATTCTGTATATTTTATTGCAATACTAATGACACTAAATAATCTGTATTGAGAAATAGACAAATACCACACTACCTTTAATTGCTTACCGACTGGTTCTTCGGTGCTGTATTTATTCATCATAAAATGCAAGAAGACGTAAGGAATTTGCTTATTCACGAATCACTAACTAATTAAAATTTTATTATAAAGACTTAAAGTCAAACTAATGCAAATGGAAATTGCATTGTTGATGTTGACGTTGGCTATGATGTATGGCCTTGGAGCTTCTGGTGTGGGTGGTACTCTCTCTGTGATTTAATTGTCTTCCCTCGACCTCGGCCACTCTTAATTTCCAATTAGCGGATTAAATGTTGCATGTTTAAAGAAGATAATATTTAAGTAAATAATGTCTACACAGTAAAATCCGAATTAAAAGTTATTCTTCTGCAACACAGCTTAATTAACGGTTTCAATTAATGGTTTTCGTGATATTTAACCATGTGACGAATGATGTGCTCGTAGCCGTAAATACGTTACAAGAACAAAACAATTTTGCGCACACAGTTTGGTTTGGTTGATTTCATGGTCAAAAATAAAATTCCAAAAAATGTTTAAGCCTTTAATGATGTAGGTATGATGTAGGGAAGATGTAGGTATGTCAATCGATAATTACTGGCATACGTACAATATTGTTTAATGATTTAAATGTTTTGATACAATTAGTTCTATAGATCATCATTATCCATCACTATCCCATTGAATTAATGTCTCATGTTTTGATTAATCTGTTTACTTTTTTACCCAACGCGCAAC
>JAHZNJ010001708.1:0-11506 GCA_027744475.1 Lepidocyrtus cf. sotoi NNG-2020 | reverse complement strand
CCCCCCCCTCTCCGTAAGGACGTCCTTTAAGTATGCCCCCAAATATAATAAATGATAGTAGATATGTACAAAACGGAAACGTAATCATCGTCCTCTTCTTCAGGGTAACCTGGAAGTGTATGGTTTTAGCTCGGCCGCTAGAATATACTAAACCGAGCTCCATTATTGTTAAGTAAAATGGCAACCGTATACCGCTGATAAGATTGACCTACATCTCCCACGACCTTCTTATTGCAGGCAAGCAAATGTAGACCGTTAAACTTGCTAACACGAATATTAAAGATTTAGTTGGAAATCTCATAACTGTCGACTTCTGGACTTGTCTAACAACTGTTTGGAAAAGTTTATGTGTAGTACTTTTTATAAAACATTAGTGAAAAGCACAAACATAGATTTAAATGTCATTCAGGGAACCATTTTTATTATGGAATCGTATTCATACACACTTCAATAAAAGATTTAATAATAACAAATCCAATTAGTCATCCGATTAGTAAAGCGAATGTTATGAACAATAAACCCAACCCAAGCACAAACAAGCACAATTTATATTTATGAATGAGATGTTGTGAAGCACACATGATGTAAAAATCAAAAAAATGATTGTAATTAGTTACCTAGCAAGGAATTAATGTATACAAATTATAATTATACTAGACAACATTCTAAAAATTCTTGATAAAAAACAATACCGAACTATAGTTTGGAATTTAACAGTAACTGAGCTCCCCATCACACCACCAATCAGTATCGTACCTTTTACTGTTCTGACTTGACATAAGTAAGGGAGACTAGCCCATCTATCTACAAATTAATAATCGAATGGAAACCAAGTTTTTAAAGGAGACATTTAAAAAAAGACCCATGACAAATCCATACTAGGTTGTTCGATACGACTTCGATTTCGTGTTAATAAGGTTTTCTTTTATTATAACAAAGTCACATTGAATTCACATAGATTTATTACTTAACCAGACACGGAATTATCAGATCCTAGATTAATATAATATAATAACCTAACCTATCAGTAAATGAAAAATGGAACTCAAAAGGATTTACAAATAAACGACTTTTATGATGTATTCGAGTTTTATTTTGTCCGATACTTATACCAGCAAAAACTAAAGATTTTTCACAATGTTTCTTAATTACGGCACTAACGTCTGATTGAACGGAATTTACTTCTATGGTAATTAATACAACACTAAAAACACTACTGATTTGAAACACAAATTACATCAAAATTTTCAATTACTTATAAAAACCTACAATTAATATCACGCGCTTATGTGAACCGGAACACCTGAAACGTTACTCTTATCACCCGTCAACGTTGTGCTACAATAACGGCCTCGAGGGTAGACATGACGATGTCAGCGGCCTGGATGGCGGCCCTGGCGGCTGCTCGGGCGGTTGCGACTGCGTCAACGGCAGATTGTATGGCAATACGCAACTGCACTCGAACTGGCTGAGCTGCGTTTCTGGCTACCATCGCAGCGTACGCAGCAGCTTCAGCAACTTTCTCTAGGTGTCGCCGGCTTTTCGAGTGACCCGTCAAGTCACCTACAGAACAAAGTTAACACATTGAATTATTTTAGATCTAATCTGGCTGTTTAATATATTTAAATAATCATAATAATAACCAAACCGATTAATAAATAAATATTACTCACTTCGTACAGCTCGCATAACCTTTTTGCACACGCTACAATAAGCTTTATTCTCATCACCATCAACTTTTTCAAGCCACCCTGTATTCAGACACAACAAAAATAATTAAGTAGCGGGCAAAAACATGATATTAATAAAAATAACCTTTAAAAACCACCGCTAAAATAAATTGGGTTCAGAATAATGATTAAATTAAAATTACCAATATAAGTTGATTTTGACAACCACGAATCCCGGAATCCCAGCATTGTCTTTTCTTTTCAGCACGACGAGCGACCAACAATCACCGAGATATACGAAAGCCAAAAAACCTTTCAAACTATAAATATTTAAAAACTATTAGTACTATTGTGGTGAGACTTTTTAAAATTACACAAGAAGTGTCTATTCCTTAGATCACTGACAACGTAAATATTGAATCTAGCAACCTTAAACAACGTTTGTTCGGAGGAACACAATACGAAATAACAAAACTACAAATACGCGTCAGTAACCAGCTCGAAAATGAAGCTACATCTTATTCTAACTTCAAGCAGTAACAATCAAGAGGACACAAAAATAGATCGAAAAAATGACGCGTCAGTAACCAGCTCCAAAATGAAGCTAAATCTTATTCTAACTTCAAGCAGTAACAATCAAGAGGACACAAAAATAGATCGAAAAAACGACAACGCGTCGGTAATTAACTTTTTAAGTGACGATGTTTTATGCAACAACAATTAATAAACACACAACAAATAAGGAAAACTATGATGACGCACCTGGAGCTAACTGGAAAATGAAGATTTAAATTTTTCCGAACAGGGAAAAAACCGACCGCGACGCATCAAGATCAAATTGAGAAATAGATAAGATAAAAAGAACGCGTTTTTAACTCACATATCCCGCTTTTACTTTTTCGTTCCGATTCGTGTTCCTTGTAAAACCGCACCATACTATACAAGAAAACACAAACAAAAAAAAACGTTTTCCTTTTAAATTCGCTTGAGCAATGAGTCAGTAAACAGACAAAAGTCAGAAGAAATATACGCTGGCATTATATTTCTATATGCAGTTTATGTAGTTTGTATGCAGTAACATTCAAATGTTTATACTAATCTACAAGCTCCAGCGTCCTAGCCTCTTAATCTTATTTCGTATGCAAATCATGTACCTGTCACAGTGCCGCATCATTCGTATCGAAGAATGCGAAAGTATGTAGTTTGTATGCAGTAACATTCAAATGTTTATACTAATCTACAAGCTCCAGCGTCCTAGCCTCTTAATCTTATTTCGTATGCAAATCATGTACCTGTCACAGTGCCGCATCATTCTTATCGAATAATGCGAAAGGAGTAAGGTCGTATATAAAATGATTGTTTCTGTGAGAACACATATCGAGCATAGTATAAACGGATTCAGGTGGTAATAAGTTTGTGATCTCGAAATGTACCATTAAATGAATAAATTAGCCAGTCAAAATATGTAAATGTGCGCAGATCTGTACGATGCCAATAACAAAACGTATTTCATTAATGCGTAAACACCACGTAAGTTTTTTGAAAAGAAGTACCTTAATGTAAGTAACAGAACTAGCAGAATCTCCGCGATGCGTTGTAGAACCAAATAGTACTTAGCACGATTGGAATAACCTGTCCTATTGCAAGAATGCATAATATGTTTTAATAGCACAATAATTTTGATTGAGTCGCATCATCCCCAGTAGCATGCACTAGCAGAAAAATTTCCACAGTAATACAGAGATACATAACAAAACTGTCCACAGTCTGATTACCCTGTCCACATTAATAACTGATGTTTGCTTCCAAAATGCAAAAATAGAAGTAAAATCAGACGCTTCTTTCTTGTTTGGAATTGTTTGGCCATACATGAGAATGCTGCTAATTATCACAATTCCACACGAATTACTCCGACAATCGATGAGCTGTTTGATACTATGATCCTTTAGACCTCGTAGCAAGACAAAACGTAATAAAAAAGCATGGTTCAGTAACGATAGCGTGTCCCCTCTACAACTATTTTTTTTAAGTATAAGATGAAACAAAACTAAGCCATAGCTTAAAACAAAAACCGAGCAAGTTATGTAATTGTCACCACTGCATATTTGCTTACGAAAAATCTCTACATTTAGAAATCAAGCAACAAACCCTTAAATATTTTCATGTTAGTTCTCTTCTGTCATAAAAAAGTTATAAATGTGAGTTACTAACTAACATATACTTGGAAATATGATTTACGCATCCGTGTGGGAATGGATTTATTTAATAACCGCACATAATACCACTCTAGAATAAACTGGTCAGCATTAATAACCCGTGCTAAAAAAAACCAAGCAGGGGAGTCTTCTCATTTTGAACAGCAATACACACACACCACATACCCTGCACACAGCTAACTACTTAATTCTATTTCCGCAAGTTGACCTAACCTAACCTAACCTAACCTTTAATAAAGAAATCCCAGAAACATATTTTTAAAACCTGACCTAATCCTACATAACCTTAAATAAAGAAACCATAGAAAATATTCTGTACTTTCTGCATACAACTCGCAAGCAAAGCATAGTGCAGCCGAAATTGCAAGTGGTAAGGCCAAAAATAACTGTAGAGGTGCAAGCAAAGCATAGTGCAGCCGAAATTGCAAGTGGTACGGCCAAAAATAACTGTAGAGGGTAATGTATCCAAATATTGTATAATGAGCAAATGAAATAGGGTCCAGCAGTAATCACGGCGGCAACGTTTCATTATTATTATTAGATTAAAAAGACAGTCAGAACAACTACGTTCTGAAATAACACACAAACCTTTTCAAAAACTGTTTTATTTTCAACATCAATTATGCACCAAAAAATAATAAATTGCATTTTTTGTAACACAGCGGATTTGGAAAACTAGTTTCTCATAAAAGCCTCCAAGATGAAAACCGCTCTGCAAAAACAACTGGAAGGTCCACTTTTAATCACTCCAATGTAATCCGTACAATTTTGTAAGAAACGTTTAATGTTTTAAGCGTATTTATACAGATATTAATAAATTGTAAGTTTAATTGTACCGAACAGTAACAGTATTAATTAGTAACTATCAATACTTAACATTGTTTTTATAAACTTACATTAAAGTTAAGCAAAAAGTTGTTAAAATGTTATTTCTATGTACAAACTTTTTATTTTGTCGGGTAATCACTAATATGCACTTAACCTAACTGCACACACTAATACCTAATTGCAATAACGTTAAGGCAATCAGTCAGAATATAACGTTTACAGTAGAGTTAGGAAGCAGTTCTTACTTTATATTTCATTTCTCATAATATTGTGCCATCAATCGGTTAGCATAATCAAACAGCTTGACAACTTGAGTTATGGTAACAATTTTCATATATGAATCTAAAGATTAAGTCGTAGTACGTAACAATTATCTAATTAACAACACAGAGTTATCAACAGTCAGTCTATCTGAATTAGTTTGCTTTGTTGATCTTTGCTTTTCGTTTGCTTCTCCACATTTGTTGATACTTGTTTCTTTTATCCATAGCTTGTCGCCGTTTCCCCTCCTTAATGTATCTCTTGATGTCAGAGTCCAATTCCTTTTCAGATCGTTTCTTTTTAGTATATTCTCTTGCTACTTTTGATTGCTCAAGCAATTGCCCCAGTATGTTTAATTTGTCTGACGTGATCCTTTTCGTTACACAATCGTCCCTTAACACATGAGCTTCATACACTTTCTTATTCCGGAAAATGCGTTTGCAGACATTGCACTGCCGTAATGTATAACTTTCACCAGAGACTGTATGATTTTCAGACCCAGATTTTGCAATATTTCTAATATGTTTATCAGTCACAGCGTGAGCATGCCACCCCTGTCTTTTGCTGATATAAATTTTGCACAGATCACAGAACTTGTAAAACATATCAGTTGGTTGTGAATTTTGCGAGCAAAGTGAACTTCCTACTTTATCACTGCCAACGTCTGTACTTGTTGAGCTGCATGTAGCGGTCAAATAGGATCTTGAACCCACGAAGACGTCATCATGATCTATGGCTGGCTCAGTTTCTCTATCAGGAGTATTAACGACGACTGGGTACGAGGTTACTAGACTATCGATAAATCGGCTGACGAGCTCCTTACTCTTATCCATCATCGTATGTTGCCCTGGCCCACCTGACTTAGTTACCACTATAATAAAAACCATATAATTAGTCACATGGGTATTTGCTAAATTCAGCAGCAACTGATTATAATTAAAACACAACGTATGAATAATATTTCATTCACCTTGTAAAGGTAAGACAATTGGAAGCGCGGTTGTAGCTGGTTGCGAAACGAGTGCCACTTGGGGTGGTGGTTGCTTGGCTGCATGAACTGTTAGTGGAACAAGATCTTCATATGCCCCAAAAATAATGATTTTCGGTTTAATTCCTTCAAACGACGGTAATAAACCTTCTCCTCGAACATTTTTCGTTATTATGCGCACGTTCGTTTCAAATACCCTCCTAAAAAACCAAAAAACGAAAACTATAGAAATCAGTTAAGGAAACAGTGACTTAAATTCGCATAAGTGTATTTTCATTGTTCCGCTGAATTTGTTAAAGTTGAAAATACACTTACTTGATACAAGAAACAAGTTGCTCAGTGTTTAGACACAGATTTGTGTCGTTTCTGGCTGCAAAGTACATTTTGTATACTTTTCTTTGCTCAATTGACGCTCCTCGTGATAATTTGAACCTTTTTTTTAACCAGTCAATCGCCCACGTTTCTTCGCTTGGTATTGTAGAACCAGAAGGTGCTTTAATGATAAGGGTATTTGGGGTTATGACGTTTTCCAAATACTGGTTAAAAATCGGTTCAGTTGGGCTGGATGCACCAGTAACAGACAAGCTCCGTTCCACGCCCATGTGTTTAGGAGTTATACCTGTCTCGGTCTCGCTATTAGGAATTTCAACGATTACTGCATCCGTTGATACTAGTCCATCGATAAATCTGCTGTATTTCTCGTCATTACTACCGACCCTTATATCTTCTTTGACATCCGACTCAGTCATAACTGAAAATAAACTCTACATTATTAATCACATCCTAACATGTATATTTGAACTGTACGGTAAAATTTGAAACTCACAACGGAGTGAGTAAAACACTGTATTCACCTTGCGAAGTTAAGACGGTGGGAAGCGTTGCTGTAGTTAACGGCTGAATGCCTGCAGACGGAACCGTTGGTGCAACTTTATCTCCACGTGCCCCAAAAATATTAATTTTACGTTTGATTCCTTCAAGCCACGGTAATAAAGCTACTCCTCTGACTTCCCTCATCATTGAGCGCACGTCCGCACCAAACTCAATTCTTAAAAACCAAAAGCAACGTAACGTTATAAATCAATTCAATTAACGATGCAATGACTTGCAATTAAACTAGCGTGTTTTTATTAGTAGCAACAGTTGTAAAGTATACAAAACACCTACTTTAAACGACAAATTAGTTGGCCATAGCTTAAACACGGATCTTCTGGTTTACGGGCTGCACGGTACATCCGATAAACCTCTCTTTCCTGAATGGATGCTCCTGGTGATTTCTTGAACCTTCGTTTCAACCAGTCGGTCGCCCAAGTTTCTTCGATTGTTGTCGTAGGACCACACGGTGCTTCAGTAATGATGGTAGTGGGAGTTACGACGTAATCCAAATCACGGTGAAGAGCCTGTCCTGTTGCTGCAACAGATGCAAAACCCCCTTGGAATATTGGGAAATAATTTACAAACGAGTTAGATACCTAATTATAACAGTCATGTTGAATTGGTGTATAGTATGCGAAATATTAATATGGTATTGTAGTAACGATGTGAATCTCAAATCATTAAAATAGTTTGATGTATATTTACCCTGTTCTTCGTAATGAGTAAGTTGGCCTTGACTCCTTTCACCTCCCGTCAATCTTTCATCAACCTGATTCTTCAACTCAGCATAACCTTTCACTGGATCTCCACTGGGAGTTCCACTGAAGAAGCCGCGGTCGTATATCTCACGTCGCCACTGATCCTTGAAGACATTCTTCAAAAAATGACGTAGTACTTCCAACGCCTTAAATCCCGAATAAAATAAATTGTATTTCTCACATCATTATTCTACTGCCAATGATTATCAAACGAACAATAAAACTCAAATTTGGGCATAAAAAATACCTCATTGTAAACATTGACGTGATTCTGCGTCTTAATATTAGTTGACCCCCCCGAACACTTATCAACACCGTCCCGCTCGACACCGACATCAAATATTTCCTTCCTCAATAATTCTTGAATTAGCTCGGTCGATAACTTTTGAACATTTGCAACATCGCATGAGCTTAACAGTTTCTTCAAACAGTCAAAATTGTACGGGTTAACAAAACTGTACAAATCACACATTTGATCTGTGTCACACATGATGCTCTAACTGAAGGACACATTTAAAATCACAATTATTTGTAATCGAACAACTAAATGACGATAAGTGACACAAAATAAACGTAGAAACAGTTCATTGATAGACGATAAAATGCAGTTCACAAACAACTGTGCCATCTGCATCACACTTCAAATATTGTATTCTAGGCAACCTGTCTCAAATACCCCATTCTTTCCAATGATCGTCTAAACAGATTATAAAACCACAATAACACGCGCATGGTATTATGTGCACAAAACCTGCATTCGTGTGAGCATAGCTGTTTACTAACAGTTTGAGTTGGAGTGAACGTAGCAGCAGTAATGAGTTGTTTTGTACATAACACAAAAGATGACTATTCAATCAAAATATTGTTAGTGTCACGCAATAGGATGGAAATGGAGGTGAATGAATTGTCAACAACACCAACAACAAAGCACGCTGTGCCCTGTAAAATTGAATACGAAATATACCTGCCCATACATAAACAGTAATCCAGATTTAAAAAAAGCACGCGATGCAATAAAGTAATCAATATCAGTTCGTGAGTAATACGCAACAAATTTAAATCTTTATTCAACTTATGTTTAAAAATTAATTAATCTATGCAAAGGATATTGATGCAAACATATTCAACCTAATTATTATAACACGTGCTCTCGAAATAACAGAACAATTATCTAAAAAGCAGTAGTATATTGTAAAAACGCACATTATCTTAAAATCATAATCAGGTAAATGATAATAGCACATCAATTGTAACTTGCTTCAGACTGCGTAATAATATGTGCTAAGAAAGTAACGTGTATGCGGTTTAAAAGTTACCCCAACTTTTTCAGTACAGAAGGCGTCATTCAAAACATAACACAGGTATTAAAAGTGCCTTTGTATTACTAATTGCATAAAGATTTAATGTAAAACTTGTAACAACCAAATCCTAATTATTATACTAAGAGAATAAAATTAATAAGTCAGACATGGACCTTTTGCTTCATCCCTTCTCCCTCTTGTACAAAATAATAGTAGATAGTAGTGGGCGCAGTGAGTAATAACTATATGGTTTCGTATAAAATTAATTAGGGCTTCAATACAGTAAGTAAACATTCGCAGTAGTTAATCAGTTGATGAGAATTGCAGTTGTCCTGGTGGTAGAGGCGCTGGAGAAGGTAGAGCATTGAGCCAACGCTGCAACAATAACGTATCTGCTGGCGGAAGGGGTGGCACATTACCAAAGTGATTTTGTTGTTGTTGTTGTTGTTGCATCTGTAACTGGCCATTTCGCCCATTGACAGATGTACCTAATTTCTCATGTAAAAGAGTTGGGTATTATTTAATGCATGTTGATTGTGGATTACAAACCTTGCTCAACACTAGTCACCTGGATGGTAGATGCCAGTGAAGTCGAACGCCGTGGTGGAGACAATGGCAATACACTGAAGGCTGAATTGAAAGCATCTGCAAATGAAGGATAAAACGTTAAATGTAATACAACATCTGTGAAATAAAGTTTGCATATTTATAAAAATCTGTTAACAATAATGTAGAATGCTGCACTAACCGGCGTAGATCTCCAAATGGTTCTCTTGCAGAGCTTCTACGAAGTCAGCGATAAACGCTCTCTGTCCAGTTTCCAGCTTCCCTCTGAACCATTCTTCAACTATATCAGTCACCACTGCATACAAATGACCAGCTCCTTTAGCCCTAGCGGTTTGCTTAATTACATTAAGCCGGTCTCTTCGGAGATTCAAATCCAGGCCAACCAGAATCCAATTTTTGTAGTCCTCGGGATCGCTGGAGACGTAAAGTTTTGGGTTACCCAGTAAAAGGGGGAGAATATCTGCAATACTGCAAGTGGCTGTTTTTAAAATAGAATTAAAGATAAAAATTTGAGGAACCAACACATCTACTCTATTTGGGCTATACCAACCTTCGGAACACTTTTCACTGACTTCAACAACAAAATAAACTGTCTAAATATTTACCATAACCAGTCATGTCTTGTGAGTTAGGGGAGATTTATGATTAGCAGCAGACAAATTCCAGAATAAGCAAAAGTTGTAGTATTAAACTAAAAGACGTCTGGTCAACACCTCGAACAGCAATAAAAATAAAAACGAAAATTACGCAAGGTTTTTTTAATGGACAAGCGAGAGAGAAATCCAATTGATTACTACTCGAAATTAACCTCCACAAAACACACTGCATCCACATTCTATATCATCAGATGTATGGCTACTTGGCCACTAGCTTGCCCTCGAGTCGAGCCATCCAAATCCAACCTTCCCACACGGCCCAAACGGCATGTGTTCTGCAGTTCAGCATTATACTCCCTTAATACCGTCCTTTGTATTATTTGTACTATGAATGCATTCAACAGGGGTAATATCAACAAACATTTTGAACTATTGAATTGAACGAGCTGAGACTCACATGCAATTTTCATGCAAACTGTTTCGCGTAATCAGAGTATGATTTTTAATAGAAAGTGCAACTTAATTATCGCGTTTTTCGTTTTACTCAAGGTAGACTTCTTTTATTAACAAAATACTGCACAAACGAAATTTAACAGATATGACAAACTCGTAATATAAATAATCAGTGCTGAAAACAATTAAAGATAGTTAAACTCACAAATAAAAATGAGAGGAATCAAAAAACGTCTCAAATCGTCACGCTAGAACAATTAATCGATTAACATTGCTTCAATATCTAACGGTTTGGAGTATTCACGTTGTCGCTTGATCCAATGGTCAAAAAGAAATATCTGCTTAATCCGTGGATTAAGCACATCCCACATATCCGCTGTAGCCAAAGAATGCAGAATTCCTGAAACGAGAATTAAAACCGTATGATAAAACTGTTAATTAAAAGTAATATATTAATATGTATGTGCATTGGAATACAAGTTGTCAACACATACTTATGTGAAGTTTGATTTTTTCTGGGGGTGTTTGAAACCCGGTCATAATAGCGATGAATGTACGAAGATCAACAGCACTTCGTCCACACAATATAATCTCATCCAGCCGAGTGTGCTTTTGGAAATGAAAAAGTCTTCCTATATTGTACACATTTATTCCATGTATTTCCAATGTCCTCAAGCTCGAGAAGTAGCCATCCTGGCCAAAACGATTAAGCGTTTGTTGGTCGCAGGTTATGAAATTGATCGTACCAAACTGAAGATCACTATGATACGCTCTTATCAGCTCTGCATTTACTGCCGGATGAACTTCACCTGCCTCTCCTATTTTGATAAACAGTGGTCGGTTGTAAGCCAGAGGTGGAAGTGGGTTAGCAACAATCTCCAGCATCACTGCATCGTTGAGATCATCATTCATACTCGCCAAAACCCCCTCAGTGGTAATACGCGTGACATGCTTCAGTCTTGACAAAAGCATCCCGAGAATCCAATACATTT
>JAHZNJ010001707.1:0-16867 GCA_027744475.1 Lepidocyrtus cf. sotoi NNG-2020 | reverse complement strand
CACCGTGCTCCATACTCCGAAACACAGTTTCCCATAAATACTTCTTCTAGAATTTAAGTATATTATGTAACTTGTGGCTTATTATGTTTTTATAGAAATTTGTTCAAGCATTTTCATTATTTAATCACTCTGTTAAAATTTGCATAACATGTCTCTGTTTGCTTAAGCATAATTCTTAATCATCTATGGAAAGCGCCATAAATATTTGTCATATAAATTTTTCATATTAAGCCACAGAGCTCGGTGAACAGGGAGCAGAGGTTCCCTTTGGGACTTCCATCGCCTACGCTGCTACTCCAACTACAACAAAAAACCGGAAGGAAACTGGCACAACAGCAGCAGCAACCTAACAAAAACAGTCAAATTTTGAGAGCTACGCTTACGTTACGTATTGATTGTCATAATAGCTAACGACTAATGAGCCCAGGGAGAGACGAATCTATCTACACACCACACCACACACATTGAGAATGAAAATGAAAGTCTATGTAAAGTTCTCCAGACTGAACATTTTCCACAAAAAACGACAGCAACAGCACAAGTCACAATCACGATTCACGATAATAATGCAATTTTATGAGAATATTGTGGAAAATGTCAACGTCATCAGTCATCATCACAATAACTACAGCAGCAGTAGCAGAACTACAGTGAGAGTAGCTCAAGTCAGAAGAGGAAATAACGACAATAAGAAGAAAATGCCATTTTATGTATGAGCGATGATTTGCTTGTTCTGACTTTTACTTTAACATTTTCACATTCACAAAACCCAACTTCGGCTCTATTCTACTCTAGTAAAGCAATATTCATTCAATAATATTTGCATTTCTCCTCTGATTACAATTAATAAAGCTTATATAATATAAAATATCTCTCTCCTCTCTTATAACAACAAAACCAAAAGTTTCTGCTTTATTCCTTCTTTTTATAATCGTTTTTATAACAGCCAAATGCCAATTTTTTTCTCCATAAGTAATTTCCTACCAGCCAGCTTCTACTTGTACACTAATAGAAAAAACTCCTACACAAACAACAAACTTATTCCATTTCCATTCCAATTCACACACTTCCTTTCTAACGAACTTTCTTCCCCTCCCAGGAGCTTTTTCTTTTTACACAAACATTTTCACAGTAAATTGATTTTACATGTCTTTTCTAATTTCAGTTTTGAGGACAAATAAACAAGCTTATTAACAGAACAATATTATTATTATTATTGGAGATTCGCGAAGATAACTGATAATTGGAAATGGAATATATGACGAGGAGGACGAGCAACAAAAATTTAATCAGAATTAAGTTTAAGACAACCAATTACAAAGTCTTCCAGAAAATTGAATTTAATATTTCTCTTCTTTATCCACTTTAGTACAAGAAAAAAAACACGTTCTTTCTTCTTCCAAGCTTAAGCATTTACTAAAATACTATCCCGGTTCATATTACTCATACATATTATTCAGTTATCCCTGTTTTTTTCTGTTTTTTCAACTCATTTCGTTAAAACATCACCATACAGCGCAAAACTTGCCACACACTGCATTTCTTCCTCTTTGGTTCCTTTTCTAATGTAAGTAACTAGTACCTAACCCAAATTATTAATTCAAGCAGTAGCCTTAGCCTTGTTTACATTTTGTTAGGCCACCACTACCACACATCACATTCAACATTAAACTTTCTCTCTCTTTTCTTCCATACCTCCTTCTCCGTGTAAAAAAAGTAAAGAAAAAGGAACGACCTTTTCCTTTGGCCTTTTATATATTTTTCTATCATGATGTTCATGATGGTAAATAGGAGCAGTAAAACTGAAATGACGAAATGAAATGAGCTAAAGCATATCGTTCTGCTCAGCAATGTTCACGTAAAAACCATTACATTTTACTGTTATTTCCAAGAGTAAAGACCATATAAACATAAGCATAAGCATAATAATAATACTAGATTTTAAGACTAATGTATGTTTCTAGTTAGTTCTCGGTTAATAGGATTGAGAGTAGTAATTATTCATAATTTCGGGATTGCGTGCACCTCTCACTCAAGACTCAACGCTCAACTAGGTCAGGAGTAGAACTACAATAAAAGGGCAAGCGAAAAACCGTAAAATAAGAAGAAACATTAATAAAAAATTCTTATTTAAAAATGCAATGATATTTTTTTCCTTGAAAGAAGAAAACAACAAAATGCACTGACTGGTGGTTGATTCTCAAATCTCAAATTTCTACCAAATTAATTTATACAAAAAGATTTATCAAACTACACACAGCTAAGGCTTAATTAAAACCAATTATTGTTAAAGTTATCATCAATCATGCCTAAATCAGTGAATGTTTAACAAGTAGATTAGGATTTTAACAAAACAATAAAAAATAATTCAAATTAGGGCAAGTGCAATGTCCCCTTTTCGTTTAATGCGTTAAAGTCATTGGCCTTAATTAAATGCTCAATGAAGAAAATGTTTGTTTTTATTGTGTTTTCCCACAATTAACTTTGATTCTTGATTTCCTTCTTTCTCCACCTCCTCCACATAACAGTCAATCAGCCAGCCACCTAATGAGTTTCAGTTTAAAAGAGCACAACAAAAACCAAAACTTGTTTTTCTGTTTCAAGTTCTGTTTAGTTCAACCAGCACCAGTTCTAGTTGTATTTAATAAACAAACAAAGAAAAAAAGCTTTCCCTTCCTCCCCGCCCCATTTAAAACTTTCAATTGGAGGAAACTTTACAATACAAACCCAGAACTTTCCCATTTCCCTCCGTTCTTCTTCTCCTCTACGCAAACCAAACATATGGCCACACACTATACTACTCCATTCCACTTCAAAAGCAAATTCCAAACAAAAAACACTCAAAAATATTCACCACCATAAAATAAACACATGACATATTTATCTCAAGGAAACAACTGTTTTTTATATAATGCATTTATGATATGATGCTTTGTCATTCATTTCCTCTCCTTCCTCTCTGTTTCTTGCTGGTTTCCCTTCTTTAGTAAATAATTCAATTCAATACAATACAGTACTTACTTTTGGCATCATAAAATTCAAATGAAATGAAATATTCCACACATGTACTATCATGCAGCCATAAACAGTCAAGTGAGTCGAGTCTAAACAAAAAACTCATAAATTCTTCTCTGCTCTCTGGAAACATTTTTATCAAAAAATTCTTCCAAATTCCAGAAAAAATACACATTTTAACTTTTTTTATCTAACATTCCATTCTATTTCATCCATGAATAATATGACATAACCAACAACATTTACTTTACGACGGGATGACTTCCTTCTCCTTCCCTTCAACTTTCACTTTTTCCTTTTCTTTTCTGCAACCATTCTGGGAGTCATATAAAAAAGTAGCAGAGAGATAGATAGAGTGAGCTCATTAGCTACCATTGAACTGTTAACCCACAGCAGTTGCACCGCTGTTGCGTTGAGCAAACTTTTTTCTCCCAGTGCAGTGTATAGTGAAGTACTTTATAATATGATGCTGTTGCTGGTGAGAATGTGTGAACGAGAAAAAAGGGGAAAGTGAGAAAAGCATAATGTGCTGTTGTGGAAGGGGAATCATCATCACATCACCTAATGAACTAGTCTCTTCAGTAATAATAATAATAAGTAATATGACATTTTATTTTTTGTTATTATTTTAAGGCTACATTCAGCTTGAAGTAGAGGGAGAGGAGATAATAAAAAGTAAAAACATATGAAGACGAAAATGATGATGCTGATTATTACATAGATGAAGGGATATATTAGAAAAGGTAACTGCAGCGCAGAAGAGTGAAGAGAAGAGATGCTTCTTCTAATAGGAAAAAGAGTAATTAGATAACGGAATAAAGTTAAAAGGCCGTGTGGCCTGTTGGCTATGGTTATGCTCTTCTATCCTATCATTTTCCCACATACGTACGTACGGTACAAAGTGCCTCTCGCATGGATTAACTTAATCAGAGTATTTAATCAGTGGTCTCCTTTTTAATTACTGCGCAAATATACCTACCTTACCTAGACATTAAAAAGCTGCTGAGTAAATACTATATAGATCTACTAAAAAAGTGGGGTAGCGAATACAGAAAAAGGGAAAATGATTTTTTACCCATTATTATATTACGACGAAATTGCGATCAAATTATTGGAAGACCAAAATCGATTTCCTTCTTCAGTACTTTCTTTCCCGTTATCGGCAATTCAGCAGCTGAGTCATCAAGACTGCGTAGATATCCGTTAATTTTATTATGAAAAAGAAAATTAATTTTTATTCGAGAACGAAGACGAAACTCTTCTTCTTATAAAATTCTTCGGTCATTCATTCCACTCCGTTAGAATTGGAATTGGAGAGTGAGTTTTGAACTGTGAACTATGTGTTCTGTCTTTGTAGACTCTTTTCCCATCAAAACTCAATAAAATCTGAAACACCACATGAGCCAATACTCACTCCACAACGACGTACATGATTGGATTAAACTGGAACGAACAAACGAACGAACTAACACAGAAAGATACTTTGAGAGAGAAGAAGAAAAGCATGGGAAAAAGTTGACTTTTACTGTACTTGTTGTTGTTATTGCAGACGCAGACTCGAAAATTCATTTTTTTCATTTCCTAGAATAAAATATCCTATTATTTTTGTTAAGTAAATTTTATTCTGCGCTGCTGCTTTTTTCCTGCTGACTTTTCCTTTTTATTTTGGCACATTTCATTTTGATTCGAACTTTAACTTACACACACTAACACAAACCCAATCTCCAACGTACATCACATCAGTATCGCCAACAGAAAAAATGGAACACAACAACCCGCATCACATTTCACGTTCACATCTTCTTCTGTCGTAGTAAAAAATACATATTTATGAGCATTATAGTTTTGACGAAGAGGAAGTTATTCTTGTTATCCCTTTTGTTCCTGCTTGTCTAGATGGAATTGTGAAATTAAATTACAAAAACGCAAAATTTTTGACTGGCCATGCCAAAAAGCATTAAAACGAGAGAACTAGCAGATTCCTAAGAAAAAGTATGTTTATCCTTAAGTTTGTTTATAAATACAGTAAGAGTTTATTTAAAAATTGGTTCAGTAACTCGGATCAATCTACATTTTCTCGACCATTATTTCAAGTGTCGTTTCATAGAACATCGGTTTATGAACGTTCCCCCAAATTTTGTATAATAAAAGAATGGAATTTGTTTTCGCGTTCTAAAACAGTAAGATTTGACGATGATGATTTAACAATAACAGTATTTACAGATAAAATAAAAAAATATTTAATAGAATTTAGATCGAAAATTTTTATGTACTATAAATAAATAGTTTTGATTTATGTTTGTATTTTTGACTCGGCTCTCTCTATCTGACCGGAATTTGTATAATGGAAATATTTTATAGTGTTGTTACAGGGAGAACAGCCAGTTATGGTTGATGTTTTAACACTTGAATAAAGTTCAATTCAATTCAATTCCTTGTCCTACTGGATCGAAGGATATCTGCAGAATGAAGAAATATTATGAGCTGCGGCAAGGATAACATTATACTGGCCACACACCACACTGCCTACTTCCTCGTCGTCCTCCCATAATAAACCCGCCATAACTAATCATCCTTTCTTCATTTCCAAATACAGCTAATCAGAGCCGACAAATGCGATCACTTTCAATTTCAGTTTTTGTGGTGGAAAGAACAGTAACTACCATTTTCGGATAATTGTCAAACAATCATCCGAACAAGAAGGAATGAATAGCAGCAGCAGTCACGGAAAGAATAAAAAAGTTCCTGCTGATCCTGTTGAAATCGTAACACGAAAAAAATACGTCAGAAAACACGACGCTTTTCTGCTGTCTTACACTCTAACTTTTAGCTATACATTTACTTTACTTTGTTTCTTTACTCTTCACTGATCTCTGATTATGTACAATGCACGCACATGAAAAACGAAAGAAAAAGTTTTTCTTGGTTGACTGGCTGAGACTTGATAGGATGGGATGAGCTGTGATAGTGATGATATGAAGCTTTGCTGTGACTGTGAAAGTGAACCGAGCCAAGTTTTGATTTACTTCCCTGAAAAAAAAGAAAAAGAAAGTGTGGAAAACGAGGAATTGATTTGACGTTGATGAAATAGACAGAACAGAGCAAAAGACGCTGCTGCTGTGCTTACTCACTCACTTTACTGCTTCTTTCACAAAACTACACTACGCGACGACGTTGATTTGACATGACCCTGTCCAAAAGAAGACTTTCTTTCGTTAGTTTTTGTTAGATGAGAAACTGAAACAATAACAACAGCAAGCAGGCAGGCAGAAAGAAAGAAGCAACAAGATCGACTAAGAAAGAAGATTGGATTGGGATTGAGTCTAGCATACCACCTCCATCAAACACCAAACTAAACAAATATCAGTTCAGTGGCAGCAGCAGCAGTTGTTGTTGCTGTTGTTGGATGCGAGGTGCAATTTTCCCGTCTTCTTTTTCTTAACAGTCACCGTTCACTATTCACCATTCAACGTTTCACTTTTTTTTCTTTTTCTTTCAACGTTTGGGAGAGCAGGAACAAAAAACATTTTCCTTCAACTTCCTTCAACATTAATTCCCCATCCTGTGTATATTCTTCGATTTCGTTTTGAGCTCGCTCTCTCTATGAAGAAAAATACTTTTTTAGTTTTGCTTTCTTTTGACAACTGCTGTTGCTTTTGCCGCTGTAACGGTTCTGTAAATTGGAAAACTTAACTTTGGTGGGAAAACGATAAGGGAGAAAAGAGAAATAGAGATAGAGAGAGAAGATTCAATTCAATTTAGTTATATAAACTCTATTTGGATTCCTTTTTTTCCTTTGTGCGAATGAGCACACACACAATCCACAAAGACGCAGCCGAAGAAGAAGAACAAAGAATTGAAATGAAATGAGATGAAAAACTAGATATTGGCTCAGCTAATTGGTTACGTTTACTGACTCAATGATAAGGAGAAGCACGAGCGCAGCAGCGCATCATCATCAACAGTGGCATCAGCACACAATTTGCAATAACGACGGAAAGGATGTTTTTTCATTTGTTTTCTTTTTCTTCTTACTTTTTCGTTTCGCTTGCCCCTGAAGCAAAATGTGCACAGAACAGAGCCTCCTAAAATTAATGTTTTGTCTGTTGTGGAGGAGTCAGTAGTAAAAGGAGGAAACCAAAAGCCACCAGAGAACAGAACGAGATAGAATTATTTGAATTTAAAAAGGAACCACCATGCACCATCACAGGAAGCAAAAGATCTATTCCGCTGCTGTGGCTTGTTTCTGTAGAATGTACTAAACAATGTGGCTTGGAGCACGACTTAGGAAATACTACTGACGATCATGTCAGGCTCGTGGTTTTTGTTGGAAAAACGGGAAGGAAGATGAAGCAGAGGAAGAAAGAAAAGAATTCTTCTTTACTCGTCAGTGGGTCGGTGGTGTGGTTAGTTTTTGAAGCTGAGCTTTTCCTTTGCAAAATCCATCCACCAGCAGTAACGGCAGCCTAAAGTCAGGTACCAAAACTAAAAGAGATAACACGGGAATGGGAAGGGTACTGCAAACGAGAAATGATGTGATGGATGATTCAATACAAAAGCAAAATGCAGCGAATATTATTATGATGGTGAGGGGAAGAGCAAAGCAGCAGAAACACATTTTTATTCCATCCTTTCCATTTTATGTAAGCTTTATATATTATTTTGCACAAAGATGAGTTGCTTTTGCTTGTGCTGCCTTTCAATTTTTGGAAAGGGGACCGTTTAGTTTGGTTTAGATTTTATGATTAAAGATTAACCAACAAACTCCAAACAAAACTGAACGAAAACATCCAAAACAGCAGTAGCGGGATTAGAGACTCACAGCTTTACTATTCATTCAAGCTTTATTTCATTCCACTCATTTCATCTATTGGAAGTGGAGGAAATAAGCAAGCCGCTGGATCAGCTTTCATCTCAATACAAAATAGTATTTAGGTATTTTATTTTATATTTTTGATTTGAAAGCTTTGTCTGTCTGAAGATACAATTCTACTACTGATGCTGCCGCTCGTATTTCAGTTCGAATTCTGAACAACTCTTTAAAATGAATGGATGAATTTGAATACATACCTCCTCATAATAATAAATAGTTGCAAAATAGCAGCCACAAAAACATTTATTTTGTGGAAATATATTGCAAAACGATTACAGCAATAAATCCCAGTCTTTTGAAAGATGAAAGGACGAAAATACGGCTACGTATAACTTTTTTCCTTTTCAAAAGTAAACGAAACAAATATAAACGAAGAAATAAAAACGAATTTCCAACTAACTCCCAAGGAAAAAAGAGAAAGAAGGACGCGGGAAGAGTTTACAGAAAAAAATTTCAAAGTTTATCCAGTTTCCCTTATATAAAAAAGGCCATTACGGGATGATGAAGACCAAATAAAAAGCAAAAAAATAACCTGTACCACTTAATCCCTGGAGAGATTGTGTGAGGAGAAAGAAGAAGATTAGTGATTGATGTTCTACTACAACTTACTACAAGTCCAAGTACAAATGAAGCGGGTAATTCCATAAAATAAAAATCTCTTCCTTTCCTTACCTGACGAACAGAACAGGTTCTGTATTATGAGAAGAAGTTAGTACCTAAAAGAAATTTGATGGTAGCTCATCTCATCTCATCTCCATCATGATTAAATTTTTTATATTTTATTTTATTAAAAAAACTTTTTCAACTACTACAGTAATATTACGATGTACCTAAATTTTAAGTCTTTACTAACTAAACTAAACGACAGCTCATGTAAGTTAAAGAGTTAAGTTAAAAGTAAATTAGGATTT
This sequence comes from Lepidocyrtus cf. sotoi NNG-2020, assembly GCA_027744475.1. Classification (NCBI taxonomy): domain Eukaryota; kingdom Metazoa; phylum Arthropoda; class Collembola; order Entomobryomorpha; family Entomobryidae; genus Lepidocyrtus; species Lepidocyrtus cf. sotoi NNG-2020. The sequence goes on along the minus strand of JAHZNJ010001707.1, from coordinate 8,068 downwards.
TTGTAAAAGTAATTTTTTAAAGAAGTGGCGGCATAAACAGAATCACTCGTTTCGTCGTTACTTTCTTCTAATCAACCATCTATCTATCCATTTTATGCGAAAATGTTTCTCAGACTGAAAAACAGTAACATTCATTTGGCTTGTCTTCTTCACTCACTCACTCTCGGCTCAAGCTGAGCCAGTCACCTTACTTTAAATTCTGAACAGGTCTCTGTTGCTCCTGTTGTTACAAAAAGCTAACATCAACATCATCCAGGCAAGAACAACATGCACATACAAATGCTACAGAACATCTTCCTGAGCAATATTAATTTAATCCAGCTAAATAACCGAACAAAACCATGGATGGAGAGTAGGATTCACTGTAGAAAGCCAATTTCAATTGTATTTTTTTGCAGTCAGCTAGTATTTTACATGTTTATTAGAAATACGTACTACCTCTGCCATCCCCTGTCACTCCATTACATTGCCATTTTTGCCAGTAATATAATGACTGCGTTAGTTACTGTACTACTGTGCTACTGCAAAACTTTTTGCCAAAAAAAGTCATCTTGATTGACAAGAAGGGAAGTACAAACTTTCTTTTCTCATTAGAGACAGAGAGACAGAGGAAGTTCTATCATTTTGTTCCAATTTCCCATTTAAAAAAAAAGTAAGTAACAATCATGGCATGTACTACACAGTACACCACAGCAGGACACTATCCAATTCTAATGAATTCTATCGAGCTCATCTCATATTCCTCCTACTTCTTCCTATTGTCCTGTTTTCCATATTAAATTACAACTTACGGAAAATTTAGAGAAGAACTTCATTTCCTTTGTTTTCTTTCGCCCAATTTTGGCAATACTTTGTCGTTTTAGTTGGCGTTTCACTCAAATGAATATTGCTTATTTGATGCTAACGCTAAAATTGGGGCGAATAGATAAACTGCGCAAGTTTTCCTTCCTGTCTTCAAATGAATTGCTTTTTCTTTATAAGTCTTTATTAGCTTCAAAATTCAGATTCAAGTAAAATGGCGTGGAGAGAAAAACTGAACAATAAAACGCCAAAAATCCTGGCGGAAATAAATCCATCTAATCATCATCATCATCTTATCATCATAATCATAATAATCTTGAAGAAACAAATGAGAATTTGTCTTATTGTTATTATGTGAAATGAAATGTGCTGGTTTGGTTTTATGATGTGAAGTTCTCTATGTAAAAGTAGATGGGTACCCAGGCACATAATAAAATAATAATGAATCCCCTACGGGTCTGCTTCTTTTCCCTTTCTAGATAAATACTTTGCCTTGTCTTGTCTTTCTTCCTTCTCATTCTCTTTCTTACCCAACTTTCATTGAAAAAATGCTTCGTTCCTCCTCTTCCTATTCCACAAAAGCTCAAGCAAGTTTTCTCTTTTCTGTTATAAAATGCGTAAGATAGACAGAAGGGTAAAGGAAGATTAAGCGAAACCAAGATAAAGAAAACCAACAGCTTTCTTTATTTCTATCTTTTTTATCTTCATTTGTTTTCATTTACATTCTAAAAACACAAAAAAGAAAACGAACTGCTACGGTTCGACTACGTATAGCATAGAGATTTGCCAATTGCCAACAAATCTGGAAGAAAAAAGTCCTTAGTCCTTACCAGCCGACAAATACACAAAACAAGCTAACAACCGAGGAGCAATATAACACGACAACTCTCCCAATGGTTTACGTTCTAAGTTTTTTTTTCACAATTCTCACCACACAACAACACGACACGGCACAATGCGACAATTTCCTTCTTGTTTTTCTAATAAATGTAAATAAATAGGGAGCTAAAATCTTTCTTTAAAACTAAAACCAGAAAATCCTTCCCACTTCCTATCCTTCCTCTCTCTTCTCTTCACAATATTGAACCAACAGCAGCTTTAGCAGAAGAAGTAGCAGCCGGTTACTTACATGGTCAAAAAACAGGAAAGGATTCACCTTCGCCTTACCACTCACTCACTCATTTACTCACAAATAGACTTTTTCTGAAGCTTTGCTTGCTTCTAGATTGGAAGTTGGAACTGGATAAAAAATTGTTTAAAAAGGTACTAAAAAGTTTGTTAATAAATGCGGATTACTACAGACCTACTATCTACTACTGATGATGCTGAACTGAATGGAATTTCAATATAAAAATCCCAATTTCATATTATATTATGTATTATTATTCAACTTTCTTTTTCTTCTTCTTCCCTTCTTCACTCTCTCTCCTCATCAAAAGCAAACGAAAAAAGGAATTGAATTGGAGGACTCTCTCCTCCGTTCTGCTGTTGTGAAGAACTTCGTTCCTTTATATTTCTGTACCTCTATTCTATTAAAGTTTGATTGAACGGTTTTCCACTAACACTTGTTCTGTTCCCTTTCCGGTAGTAGTACCTATTCACCTTCTATTTTGATGAAAAACGTCCGCTTTTCCATTCCTTTTCCTCCACTTTCACTACAAGCAAATATGTATGTAATGTTGTATAAATTCACAAAAATTTTACACCAACAGCTGCAACCAACTGAAGCTTGCTCGCCTCAATCATCGTCAGATCCCACTATACGACTGACTAAACTATCTGGCGAGATCTTCGTAATAGCCATATGCATGGTTATGCACCACCACCTTTTTCCTTCTTCTTTCCATGTTCCATTTCTGCTGTTGCGCTGCTATGTTTCTGTGCAAATCACCTTTTACTCTCAAACAGCAGCAGAAGTACAGTAGCCTATACAAAAAACGTTTTTTTTGCCAAAGAAGAAAAACGTCGAAACAAATTCAACCTCCCCAGATAATAATAATAATAGTCTTTCTAAACAACAAACGAGATCTAGGTAAGCGGTGGTGCGGCGGCGGTGGTTCTTCCATCCAATCATGGAGGAAATAGAGTTAGTTCCTTTTTGTGGACAAAAGGTGATGATGATGATGACAATGATGATGATGGGACGCAGAAGGCGAATTCAGTGGCGGTGTTGTTAGAAAAAGTAAACGAAGAAATGCATTTTAGTTTATATTTTATATCAGTATTTTTCTTCTGCTGCTTTTTTGTGACAGTGATAAAGGAAGAAAAAGGCCACCACTCCAAGTCTTCAAAATAGTATCTTCAAAATCTTTAAACTTCAATCCGCTTCCTTTCTTCTTTACACTACTTCCTCGTTTGTTTGTTCCCCTTTCATATTATACCGTTTCGTTCCAGTTTGAAAAAGAAACGAAACTTTCTATTTTTAAAGTTGCTTAAGAAGAATCTGTCGATGTGATGTAAGAATGATGATTACTTGCAAGAAGGAATGGAGAAAAGCACGAAATTCACACACACAAAAGAAACATTTTTTCTTGCCTATTACCAAAGCCACTATAAACTACTCATTTGCTACTTTTTTTTCTGTACTGCTTTCCACTTTTCCCTTCCTTCAAGGCTTATTATTAAAAAGCTCAATCTACTTAAACCCCTTTTATCAGCTCAAAGAAAAAAAGGAAAACGACTGAAGAAAGCAAGTAGCCGCAAGTGGAGCAAAAAATGAAGAGTGAAGAAAAAAATACTGGGAAAAGTGTGCATCTCTCAAGATAAGAGAGTTATAACAATGATGCGTAGGATTGCGTCGCACGATGTTGCCAAAAACTTATGCTCGTAGCTAAATAAAATGGGTTCTTTTTTCTTACTTTCTTACACCCGTTTTTTAAAAAACTCCACTTTACTGTTGTTCTTGTCACGGAATGAAAAGAGAACGTTGTCTGGCCAGTGGCTGCTATCTATGCTGTGGCTATTTCAGCTCAAAATTGAAACCCTTCCTATTCCCATTCTACTTAATTTATTTTACAATTTTTAGGCTTTCACTGCCAAGTATTCGCTGGTTTGCGCTGAAAAGAATGGGAAAGAAAAAGTCTAAAACTAAGATTGCTTCCTTTTGAAACAAGTAGGGCTATATAATATAACGTGAACTATGCATACACCTGGAAGAAATGCGTCGTCAAAGAAAGATTTTCCTCTTTCAACTTCCTTTTCTTGGCTTTTCTTGTTGTTGTGTGCTGTACGTACGTGTCGAAGAAAATATTGTCGTGATCATCATCATCGGCAACAGAGCAGCATAATATCTCGATCTCGATTGACATGACGAGTTGAGTTGACGAAAAGATGATTCTTATACAGATTGCGTTTGTGAAAGAGAGGAAAGGATGGAAGAGAAATTGCTTTGGAAAGCAGAAAAAAATCAAGTAATTTTATCCTCCTCCCACTACTGATGTTATTTATCCTCCCTGACTCACAATTTCTTCAAGAAATGACAATGAGATCTCTCCTCTCTCTCTCGCAAAGCAATCAGAAATTCAACCGAGCATGATAAATCAAGAGAAATAAGTAGTAGCAGAGTAGCAAAAGGAAAAAAGGAGGAATTTACATTACAATGCAAAAAAATCAAGAGACAACTTCTAATAAGCTAGCTATACACAACAAGAAGACAAAAATAAAATAGAAGACTGTACTAAATGATTGATGCAAGCAAAGAAAGAAGCGATCTAGCAAAAATATTAATAAGTTTAGCATTGAATGGGAAATAAGGTGTAGTTTGCCTTCCATTCTACGAGTTGATATTTATCATGTTATAATATTATATTCATTTTAACAAGAAACAGGAATATTTCTTCAGGAAATATGGAAAATAACGTCTCTGATCGCTTCAGAGTCAAAGTCAAGAAAGACATGATTTTGATTGGTGAAAGACAAGAAATAAATTACGGAGAAAATATAAATGCCTTCTGGAAAAAGGCGAGTTCAAGAACTGTTCTCCCTGCTGTGTCATAAGAAATTTGAATTTAGCATCGCAAGTCGAAGTTATCTAGCAATCTTTGGGAAAAGGAATAAGAATTGTTATGAATCCTCCTTTCGTTTCTTGTTTTTTGGTGAAGAAAAAGGAGCCAGTATATTTCTGTTGGAACTTTTGCGAATTCATCTTGTTGCTGCCGTTGACTCAGAAATGCGAACACAGATATTATTCTATTAGAAATTTGGAAGAAAATTCAAATACTTAATATTTTGGATCTTGATAAATTAGCAAGCTTTAGCTCTACTGTACTATAAAAGACCACGAAATATTTTACCTGAACCAGAACATTCCCATTCGATACTTTCACTTTCCCTTTTAAGCTTTTTGTGGAAAGTTGCGTGCATATTTTTGACAAAGACGGATTCGAATGCATTAGCTCTGAAGATGATGAAGTAGTTATGAAGAAGGGATCTACTTTGCTTTTCTATACGTCACTTTACAGTAAAACCTCACCACCACACCGTCATTGAATCACTCTATGAATTTTTTCTGGCGGAGAAGATGGCTGGCTGTGCGACTTGAATGAAAGTTGAAAGCTACTAAAAAACTGCATGACCGGAAGGAAGAAATAAATTCATTTCAGTCTGAATAAATTGAGAAACGCAAAAGTTTTAAATTTTCAAACAAAATGAGCTGAAAGTGAAAGTAGCCTCTTTTCCCTTTAAAAGAAAAGAAAAAACAAAAATAGCAAACAACCGTTTGATTACAAATGTGCTGTTGTATTGTGGCGTAATACTCTTCTGACTCGATAACTATTCCGTACCCTGACCAACTACCTAGAATGAATAAATAAAACAAAAATTACAGGGATGCATGCCTTGCCACTATTAACTAACATTTGTAAGTAAGTGATGAATAAGAAATCTTTTTTTTCCCTTCCTCCATCTAATTCAATATGGATTTCAATTTAGCTTGAAAGGTTCTTTAAGGACATGATCGTCATAATATCCATCTTCTCTATCGGCATTCCCAATTCACGCTGATATTCAGCTTCGTTCCTCTTCTTCTTCAAGTAGAAGGATGAGTGAATTGAATGAATGAAAGTGAGCACGCTTGCCCATTTCTTTGAATCCTCTCTCTATCTCTCTTTTTCTATACACAATACGTTTTCTTTCTCCTTCTCACAACAATTCTCTAAATAATGTCATGCATCATGCAAGAAACGGCTGCCACCGCCACATTATAGTACTACAGTACACTACTGCTTTGACTGAGTGCTATTATTTAACATTTTTGTTTCTTTCTGCATCTTTCTTCAAAAGAAAAGAAAGAACTCTTTTCATTTCATCTTTTGTTCAACAAATGTATGTGGCGTGGTGGCATAGTGTGGCACTCCAAAAAGAAAGAAAAAATGAAAGGAATGAACTGATCGAAAATAACACACAATAAAAATAATTGTTAGTTTATACTTTACTCTTATGACTCCTTTTACTTAATAACCTTTTTTGCACTTTCTCTTTCCTCACCCTCATCTCATACACGCAATGATAATATAACAAGACATAATAATACTACTACAGCAAAGTAGTCAGTCAGACTTTCATCAGAAAAAGGAATTCCAAAGGTTTCGCCTAAAAATGCTAGTCTCCCTTCATTCTATCTATTCTGTTTTGTCACGAGTCACGAGAGAAATAAAGAAACCTTATAAAATGAAAGAAATGGCAGCAAAGCAACAACGAGCCAACGATAACAGCACAGCACGAATGACTGAATGAAATAGAAAGTAAAAAACGAGTGGAAAAGTTCCTTTTTCTTTGGTAAATAGGAGGGAAGAAATAAGAATGGATGGAATTCTCGGATGTCATCATTATCATTATAGTTGGTCATCATCATCACCAGCATCATTTCTGTTCTACTTTCGCCAACACTTCCCAATTTTTTTTACTTTTTTCCAGGAGGAAAGCATCTAACTTTACGGATACTTGTCGAAACACTAACACTATCTTATTTATACCTTCCTTCCTCCCACTCACATGAAATGTGAACGTAAACGTAACCTTAAAAACGATCTTGTCATAAATTGAATTATTATTATTATTTGAGAGAGAAGAATGAATGCATAGCAAAAGAATAGAAGAACGGTTATGGATATTAGTGTAAGTAAGATTATGATGGCTGAAACTATTTTTGTTTTTGTTGAAAGTAGCCATTTTCCCTTCACGTATCGTTAAAAAAGCAGACAAACTACATAAAATACAAGTATTATAATTTTTAGATATAATATACTCAATAAAGTTTATTATATAATCTTTACTCATTAGGTATATAATATCCGCACAATCCGCAGAGCTTAATAAATGTAGCATGACTTTACAGTTTTTTAGAACGCAGAAACATTTACAATTTTTATTTTAAAAAATACATTTTTTAATTTATACATGTTTTAATTTTAATTAGTGCAACATTTTAATTAATTTTGACTGAAAATGCTATAGATTCAAAGTGAACGGGGAAAGAATAATGATTTTAAATTCAATTGTTAAGTAATTTTATTGAAGAAGAAAATTCCGTTAGATGATGATGATGAATTGATGAAGGAGGGCTTCCATTTATAACCAAAGAGCAACTGCTGCCGCTGTTATTATGAAGATGAATAGGGCATTTTTGAATACTTGGGATCCTTCATTCGCCTTATTTTCCACAATAGAGCATCCAGAATAGCTGTAATCATTTGGATCAGGATCAGTAGTTGTCGGGGGAGACGGTGGAGGCGCTTTGCCTTTAGGAGGGATGGGCGCGGGTGTTGTTGTAAAAACCTTGATGATGGTTGGACCCTTTTCAGCAGTTCCATCGTACAGCAATGGCCACTCATTGCACTTGTCGAGAGGCCCACAGAAAAAGTATCGAATCCTTGCGAAACTGGTATCTTCACTTGGTTCTGTGAGCTCAACTACAGGATTAAATTCTGAACTAGCTTCTGCAGCTTGACGGGCGTTGTGTCTGCATTGAAGGTACTTATTGTAGTCTGATGATGTCTGGATTGTCTTCAATCCTGCCCATCTCAATTCTGCCGTCGTTTCACGCTCAAAAGCATTTTTACAGGAATTACCGACGAGAGACTTCTTCCACCATCGGTCTCACGAAGGCACTTTTGATCTCCATAATACCAGCAGCCTCTCCAAATGGTTGAGACTTGAGTTTCGTTCCAAGCGTAGTTTCCCTGTGAGTCCGTCAGGGCAACTTTCCTCACCCCCCAAAATGCAGCGCACCCAGTAGAACTTCTGCAGTGAGTTGTTGCTTTAACACAGA
>JAHZNJ010001706.1:0-12119 GCA_027744475.1 Lepidocyrtus cf. sotoi NNG-2020 | reverse complement strand
CCCTCCTTGTCCAAGTTATTGTAGGGACGGGATTTCCAGAGCCACGACACTGTAGCGAGACCGTGTCTCCTTTCGAGATCACTATGTGACTAGGCTCACTTCTCACACTTGGCGGAACTGCAAAAATCGAAAGAGAATAAAAAACATCATCATCATAAAAATTAAGGTTTATGTTTATTTAGAATATCATTATTTTTGTATGCTTAAAAGTCTATTTCAGTTTCGTGAGAAGAGGATCATGTCATGTCGTCGGTATCCTCGTGACCTAAAATATTTTTAATGTATATTTACGTATTCTTTACAAGTAGGTTACTTTGAATGATGATAATAAATTCAAAAATTGTAATCGAGTGACACAACAGCAGCATTCGATTTAAATCTTTCTGATGTAAGAATAAACAATGTTTTCAACTCAAACGGAGTGTGAACTTAATGATAAGCTTTAGCTACAGATGCTGCTTCCCCACAAATAAGAATATCATGAATACACCATGCCATTATATTAATCGATGATGATGAGGATACTATTTCCGTTTTTGCCTTTTCCCATTCATTTTCCCTTTGTCCCTTGAATATTATTTAATGTAAGCACTCGATAAAATATCATCATACTAAATCTTTTTTGGTATGTCCCATTATGAACGAATGAATCATAAACCTTCATTGACACGTCAAGGGTAAAAAACGGAGAGAAATTGGTGCAATTTGAATGAATAGAGTTTTTAAAATGTTCGTGCGCACTTTTTGCTTAAAAGTTATGAATATCAAAACTAATGACTTAAGTACGACCAGAACTAATGAGTTCAACAGTATAAGCAAATTGAAGCGAGCCTACTAAATACTAAATTTAGGGAATAATGTCAAGATGGGTGATATATACGAATACAACGTGCATGACAAGACTTGCAATTTACTTTTTGTAGTAATCTAATAAATCTGCCAACCCTTTCCTACTATGTTCATGATTTGTTGTAATACTTTTGCACTTGTATAATAATCTCGAAACGGAAATGGGAAATTATCGAGGTCGGTTAAGTTAAGTACTATTTTTGCAACAACAACAGTTGCAACACCAAAATTCAGTGGAACGGTACTAGCTCTACGTGAAACTTTCAATTTTTCAAAAAGCAGTTACAAAGTAAGCCACATGGTGATATTTTTTATTAACCGGAAAGTTTTATTACAGTCCGTGGCTTTGCTTTACTTCTGCTGTATTATGGCAAAAAAGTTGACATTTTTTATAAGGAGAGGTGTATCGCAAGGATTGCTACTGTTTTGTGTATTTGCTCCTTGTGACGAAGAAAAGGCTCAAACGGGCACAACACCATCACCACACACACCGGAATGACTTTTATCATTTTTCTACTTTAACAAAATAATAATGGTAGTTTATTATTCTTTTGCATAATAATATTTTTACTTCATCTCTCTCTCTTTGACAAAAGAAATTTCTTTTTTATTATTATTTCTGCATTGCATACAATATTGTACTTTGTAGTTTGTAATATACGCACTTTTTTTTCTTTTTCACTCTTCTTCTTTTCACACATGCATAAATATTTTTCCTCCCTTCAAATTTTTATGACACACTTTTTCATTTCAACTTGTCATTTGAAGCACTTCCAGTCGTAATAATAGTCATCGTATTTTTATTCTTCCATTTAATTTGCATAATTAATACATCTTACTTGATGTTGAGTGGTTGCCACAAACGCAATTTACATGTTTTTCCTATTGACACTAAATAAATATCTGTATTGCAATAAATGATTTACGATTCAATAACTCAACAATAATGGCAATGATGATACACTAAAGAGTACCAACAAAAGAGAAAATGTTATTCTTTTTTTCGCTTTTACTTCTGGTAATAATGTGCGTGTGCAATTTAATGTCACGAGCAGCAGCAGCAGAATGAATGAATCAATAAACGCCTTCCTCTTTTTTTCTCTCCCTTCATCTTCCTTTTCCTCTCTTTATTGTTCTGAAACCCCCTAAATTGATACGCTTGTGAGAAGGGTCGCTCTGGGTATAACGAACAAAGAATTTTTTCTTGAAGTTCACAATAAAAAACAAGCACTATTTGAAAAGAAGTGACATAAACTTTTTATTTTATGTCAACATACCGTAACCAATTGCCCATTCCGTGTTCACTTTTTTATTACTTCTGCCTTTGCTCGTTTTCCTTCTTCTTTTATGTAACTATGCTCATGCTCAATAAGCCAATAAGCAAATATTATTGCAATGAATGAATGAATCTTGTAAGCAATTCGTCACAGCTTAAGTACCTTCAGCATTCAGCAGCAGCTCAGCTCAACCTTCTTCTTTTTTCTTTGCATTTCATTTCTCTTTTTAGCTTTTGTACATATTCGAAGAATATGCTTTCGAACAAGCTTTTTCCCTGTAGTTGTCTTTATTTCTCGTTCTTAATCCGTTCTGATCGTGAAGCTTTTAGCTTTTTACTTCCATCTCTTTTTTACTTTTCTCTGAAGGGAGTTCTGAGTCTGAACATTCATCATTTGCATCTAAAAATATCTACATGCAGGAGCAGCAGAAGAGTGACGATGAAAGTGGTAACATCACATTTTATTTCACAAGAGACATAAATACATCGATATTATATTGAACAGGGCAGGAGAGAGAACAGAGGAGGGAGAAGAGATACAACAAAAATAATAAAATGAAAGAAAGCTGACTAGTTGAAACCTAACATTTACCCTTCTATTTATTTATGTACTCGGTTTATTGGAAGTAGAAGGAAAGAAGAAACAGGGTTTTGGTTGATAGGGAAGGAAGTAAAATTATTTTTGTAGGGTTCCGAATCCAGATCAACTCATCCGATCGGCCTAGCTAGACTAGACAAGTAGACAAGACGGAGCAGGGGGATATGAATGAATAAAAGTAAGGCTGTTTGGATAAAGACAACCATTTTTTTATTATAGATTTGTTGCAAGTCCAACTCTCTCTTTCGCTTGTGCTGGTTGGGGTGGAAGTTTTTTAAGAAAGCCAAACCGAGAAATGACAGGAGAATTTGAGAAAAAAGGAAGTGGAAGCAGAAGAAAAACTTTTTCTAAAAAAACGTTTCTCTATTTTTCTTTTGGTCTATTTGAATGAAGCAAGCGAGCGAGGAAAAAGTAACGGTAACGATTCACTATTGAGAATCCGAGGGAAACAATTGCATGCAAAGCTTAATAGCTTGATAGAAAACTTTTGTTTGCCTAGCTTTTCATCATCTAAAAATTTGGCAATCAAAAAATTCCAATCCAACTTATTTTATGCGAACATTTTTATTGATTGCTGAAAAAGCTTTTTGTTGTATTCCGTCTTTAAATCATCACTTCAACCTTCTTATTTAATTGGCTCAAAGCTGCATAAAGAAGGGAGAAGTACGTCAAAATGGCACCATTCATTCATTCAAGTTGAAAACTTGCTTTGGCAGTGTTGAATGAACCAGTACGTGAAAGAAGAGCAAATAAAAATGTTTAGCTTTCTCCCTCCATCCATTCTTATGGATTTTCCTATTTTTTTAAAATTTTGTACTTTGCATCTTAAAATTAGCTGGAGCAACGACTGCAACCAAGTACTTCTCCGTATTTTTATTATCTGTACCAAAACTTTTAAACCAAAAATGAAGCGAGAATGTAAAAAAAAGCAAATAAAAAATACGAAGGGAAAAAATTGTCATAAAGCAATGCTTCTGCTGATTCTGTGCTCCTTCTTAAAGTTAGCCAGTGAGTGAGTTGATGTCGTAACTTAAGGTTTCAATAAAATTTAAAATTAAGGAGAAGCACAGGGATATAATATAATAATAACGTATCGTAGAGCAAAGCAAAAGAGGGGTACTATTACTTTACTAAAGAGAGGGAGGGAGAGAGAAATGAGAAAAATGACTTTTGGACCCTGTCAGTTTACAAAAGGTCTCCACTCACTTGTGGCAAACATGTTATGACTATTTCTTTTTGCATTGCATTGCACTCCACTTCAAACTCCTCCTATAGCCTTAAACTTAAAGTAAGCCCAATCTTAAAAATAAATGCTTCCCCTAAAACACCCAAATGGGACCTGTCGATTTGGAATCTAATGTGATCCTAGCAAACATACTTTTTCCTTCTTTCCTTTTATTTTTCGGCACTTGAAACTCTTCTCTTCCTCTAAAATAAAGACATCTGCATCAACAAATATATTATATAAAGCTTCCTTTTCTACTTCCCTCTCTGTCTTGGTACTTACAATTTCTTTCTGCTGTAGTTTGGCCTGTGCCCCTGTTTCCTATGCAGAGAAGAAACTAAAAAAACTTTCAAGAAATATTCAGTTTTCTATTTTGTCTCCACACCACTCCGGGCAACCAACATGGAAAATATTTTAATCTATATTACCATTACCATGCATAAAGATAGATTTTAATCAAAATAAAAGCAATGTGAATTGCAATGGCTCCCTTACGTCCCTTTCCTAAACTGGTTGGGAGGAAACTGCTGGAAAGACAAAAAGAAATTGCTGAAAAAAATAAAAAAAGAAGTAGCAAAATAGCAATCGAAACAGCAGTTTACTAAAGCAGTAGCTGAAAAGCGGGAACTTTTTAAAAGCTACTTGCTTACTTGCTAAGGTACAATACGTATTAACATTACTTTGCTTCTACTACTTTTTTTGCTGTTTTTCAATTTGTTCATTTCATAAAGAAAAAACTTCTTGCTTACTTTCCGAATCCCAGCCTTCTTCAACCATTCTCCATAAAAGAGTTTAGTAGAAAAAGACTTCAGAGGCAAGAAAAGGAAAGAACCCAACAAGTAAAATAAACAAGGAGAGATAAGTACGATAAAAAGTTTTTAGAATTGCTAATAATGCAGGCTTTAGGTTTACTCTCTTGTCTCTGTTTTATTCCCGCATTTTCCTTCAGCTAGCAAACAACCTTCATTCGGTAATAATCATTCGCTGTAAAAAAAAGTAAGAAAGAGTTGGGAAAGGTGACTGTCAATAGTGTCATTATTGCATGTGAGTGGCATGGCAATTGGAATGCCACACGCAAAACACCAGTCAACTCAATGTCAACTTGGCCAACAACAAATAGACCCGCCGCCATCCGCCATCCACCCCGCCACGACTCACTTGAGCACAATATAAGACTCTCCAACACTTTATTAATTTGTATTTTTTACCATATAAAAAAGAAACGCCGTTGTTACCGTTATTACCGCCGCCGCCAAGAAGACTCTTCTAAGTTCCAACGGCAACTTTGAACATTTCAACTTCATAGTGATTGCACACACTTGCATGTTAAGTACACATTTGTAGCTAGATACATGTCGCATCGCATGTCTCGCATTGTCCTGTTCTTTCTTTCTATTTAGCTTTTTTTCTTCCTCTTCTTTTTTTATGTACAACTTTTTTTGCTAACGCAGGAGTAAGTTGGTTCAGTTCAGTAGATATGAAATGGCATGCTTAAGCTGATGTGAGCAGTGTAGCTGTAGTTTCGTGTAAGGATATGAAGTAATGCGCCATTAGCCAACCGAAAAAAGTAAATAATAAATGGAGACACTTTTTGAAGGTTTTAGCCATTTCTTCACTACAAAAAAGAGTAAGAAGAAAACGGAAGTAAGAAAAAGCATTATTGCGTTCCATGTTTGTGCATATTATTATAGCAGGCGAACGAATCAGAAGCTGAAGAACAAAGTCGTGGAAGAAAGGAAAGAACTTTCGAACAAGAGACGAAGTGAAGAAACCCATTTGATTTCCCATCTTCTTCTTTTCCTTTCCCATTCCCTTGTCTACCGAATCAATATTACTTCTAAAGAAACATATTATCTTTAGTTTTTTCACTTTCTCTTTTGAATTTAAACATCCGCTCACACCTTGAATTGTTTCTACGGCTGCGGCTGCTGCTTATGGATGGAGTGGAAATAAAGAGAAAGAAAGAATGAGAGAGGGAAAGTTTTCTCTTCAATCATGAGCTTCTTCTTCTTATTATTATTATTTTCCCAGAACAACTTTCTAGAAAAGCATCTTTATCCACCTAGAAGGTCATTTAATATAAATTTCACAACAGTCAGTGAGCCATAACGTCATCATAAAGGATCATCATCAAAGGGATCATTTCCTCACTCACATTTCTTTTTTTATTTCCCCACCTATTTTTGCATTGTCATAATCTTCATCATGTAGCAAAGTAAAAGAAAGAGGAGGAAAGATAACGGCTAAAGAAGAAAAGAAACAGGAAAGATGTTTCAAAGATATCGATTTGCGTTTTTTCTTCAAAGCAGCAAAGCGGAGAAGTCTAAAAAGAGAGAGATTCGTGGCTAGTTGAATAGCGTCATTTTCACAACTTTTATAAGAGACTTTTCAGTAAATTGTTCACCTGAATGCACATTCATCCCATTTAGTGTACCAAATTCCATTTAATATCTAACTTTTTGGTATGACATCGTCTTCAAACCCTTCCCCTTTTTATACCCATCCCATTAAAGTTAAACTGCTTAATATGCTTGTCATCCTCCTCCAGTTCCTCTTTACTTTACACACAAAAAAATTATAGACCATCACATCCTTCCTTAAAACTAACACACACACATACAGATTGAGTGAAAGTCATCGTGTCTCTTCTTTTCTTTATGTCTTGCTTATTTGATAGAAAAAAAGAAAACAATGAGTGAGTGTGTAAAAGATTAATTAAATATCTCGCGCGCTTCTTAATTCTTGCCCAGCATAAAAGAAAAGGAGGAAGCGCAGAACCCAAAAATTTGACCAGCTTTATTAATCGCTTCGTTCCATTCACATCCACCTTTCTTCGTCTTTTACTTTCTTTTCAGAGAGAAGCTCGCTCGAACGCCAACCCGGCCCTCTTCTCTCTTTTACTTTAGTTTTTTAATATTGATAGAAAGAGACTTTGAATTGAAAAGAGTTAAGCACTATGCTGATGCTGCTGCTAAGAAGACAATTGACAGTTGGCTAAAAAGCTGCTGCTGTTGAAGAAGATTTTTCGTTTGCTTATTCACATACGGCTTAGGTATAAAGATGATGGGAAAGGGGAGAGAAGGTGATTCGCAACAGTGGCATGTAGTGAAGAATGAAATCATAATCTGACTCAGCACAAAGGAAAAGATCCGTATTTTCTAATTTTGTTACACCTCATACCCACTCACGTTTTCTGAAAAAATATAAGTGTATGTGGAAGAACAGGAGAAGAAATAAGAAGAGAAAATTATGGTTAGCTATGGCTTCTGACTATTTTCTGCGTCATCATCAACACAGCAAAAGTAGCAGCAGTGAAAAACCCACTAACTTTTTTTAACTTCTTTGCAAAACGCTCACTCATCATCATCAAGAACATCCTGTGGAAGGGAAGAGTCTTATTACGATTGAGCTAACGAATATGAAGAACTCGAAAGAAAAGGCAAGAAGAAAAGAAGACCACTTTGAGAATAGTGAAAATAATCATCAGCATATTCAACATCATCACTTTGCCTTTCTCTCTCTTTCTCTCTCTCTCATCTCATCTTATTTTTTTAAATAAAGGGTAAAAGAATAAAGAAGAATAATAAAAGGAAGGAAAGAATTTTGCCACAGAAGCAGAAGAAGAGGAGAAAGATGAACTTTAACAAGTTATTAGGATTAGCAGCATGGCATCCCATAATTTTCATTATATTCTATGCAAGATGGATGACAAGGCATCTATCTCCTCTCCCATAACAGCCGTAGTAAAAGTAGTTTTGAGGAGGATATGGGATGACTGGTCTGCGAAGAGCTTAGCTCAACCATAAATTAGAAGAACTACCCGCGCTTTTTGTTGAGGTAGAGAAGTCTTTCTCTGAGAAAAAAGAAGAAAGTAGTACGACGTAGATTATATGATGAGGTAACCGTAACACCACCACCGCAGTAGAAGCAACGGCAGCAGTTCTTCTCCGGTTTTAAACACGATTAATTTATATTCTTTGTGTGGGCATAAAAAATGAGTTATGATTTCATTTTGAACTTAAGCCTTAATACTCATAAAGCTTTGTGGTGATGGTAGTGGAGGTGGAAGTGGTGGCTAAAGCTAACTGGAGCACACAGACACACAAAACCTCATAATAACGTATAATGCATAACTACTCTCAAAATATGCATGCACATTTTTATGTTTCTTATTACTTTTATATTAAACATGAAAGGGAGCCACTGGCATGTCAGCTTAAAAAAGGATCAGTAAAGGACAAACTAACTCTTCTTCTTCTTCCATGCGGTTTCTTCTTTGCTCTTCGAAAAAAGTTTTTTGTTGATGTTAACGTATTATAAAAAGAGCGGGAAAAGTATGAGTTTTAGAGGAGTTGAGTTTGAAATAAAATGTGAGGAAAGATGGGATAAGAAAAAAGAAAGAGGAATAATAATACAGAATTTGTGTTCTTTCTCGTGCACTCTACTTATTCCTCACAATATACATTTACGAGCAAATTAATGTAATATTCTCATATTAATTATTATCGTTCCTTGCAACTCCGGACAATAATAACATTTTCAGTGACCATTTTCTCGATTCACGTTATTAGCAAAGAAGAAAGAAAAAGAAGTCAAAGATTAAAGAAATATTTTCCTCGTTCACAGCTGCAAAATGAGAAGAAACTCCAAACTCCGAAGGTGGCCTAAGTCTGAAGTTTGAACCTGCCTGGATGCCACCACCACCACCACCAAAGCCATTCTTCTTTTTATTATTACACACATGGTAATACAAAGTAATAGTTTTTCTTTATTTTATTATGCCATATTCTCGAGAAAGAAGAAAGCTTTTTCGAACGTAGAGCACAAGAAACTTATTTTTTTAATTCTTTTTCAAATCTAATTTTAAGTAGCAGATATAAGATTTACTTTTTTATTTGCATTGTATTCTTTCTAACAAATTTATCATTTTTCAACCAACCGAATACTATAGCTTGTGTTGAAAACTAGAAAAGTCAAAGGCTAAAAATAAATGTTAATTCGGCGCTGGCCATCTTTTTTCTATTTGTCCTATACGCATGTTACTGTAGGTATGTTAGAATACAAAAATGGCTGTACACAATGTGGTTATGTGAAGGTACTGAAAAGGCATAATCAAATAAAATTGCGTCTAATATTAAGTACTTAAATCTTTCTACCACTCACCTTAGGAAACCCTTCTTTTGGAATGGTATTTAAAGATAATATATATTTATTCACGTTTCATTCTTCAATTCGCTCGTTTTTGTCTTATTTGCATTTTTTGTTAGTAGAAAATCCTAAGTTTTTTGGTATACAAACCATAAACTTTTATTCTGAGGTAATGGAAACCTCGGCTCCGTTTTCGGAGGGAAGGCTAAAAAGGTCGAAAAGTAGACATAAAGAACGTTATAATCTTCTTTTCCAACAAGTTGGAGAAACTGGACACTGCCACAACGACCACCACAGCAACTAGCGTACACAAGCACCAGCAAAAAATTTTCTTTTTGAGTGGTTTGGTTTGTTCGTCGTATGTAGATAATAGAAGGGGTAGGGTATGCATTTAAAAAACATGCAGAACTAAACTAAAGCTCCTTCCTCATGAAAAGTCCCCCGAAAGAGAAGAAAGAAGAAAAGGGATGAGGAATGAAAGTTTTCACATTTATTTTGAAAGAGTGTCCGATGTGTGCCATCTTGGTTAAATTACTGCTACGTTTCCTTCTTCTACTGCTGCTGTTTTACCACTTCAACTTCCAATCTCCAATAAAATTACTTTTTGTTCATGTAAAATAGACCATTATTACGAGCGTACACATACCTCTCCTCATCCTCGTTTTATATTAATAGTGATTCTCATCTTCTTTTCTGTTCTTCTCTTTGAAATTATTTTATTACCTTCTACTTTTCGGAAGAAAACCAGCGACAGTAACAAAAGCAGTTTCAACGAAAAAGAGACTGCTTTATGAAAAGTTTAATGCTCCTTAATCCTTTATCATTTAAAAAACGAGTAAAGAAAAGAAAAAAGAATAGCCCGTGCAGAACAGAATCGTTCCCCGAATTTCTTTTCTTTCTTTCCTCTATTTTCATTCCACCACCATAAACAATGAAAATGAGCGACTACTGTAACGAAATGTTTGTCTGGACAATATTATGAAAGTTTTCTGGAAATCCAGAAAAATTTTATAAAGCTGATGATCAGAAAAATTTTTATTTCGTAATAACTAAATGTGCCCTACAAACAATCGCTTGTTTGCTTTTTGCAAATAAAACCGATACGAAGTGAAGTCTGAAAATGTTCCATGAAGCGATATGCAATAAAATAAATGCAGTAGCAATTTTCCCAATCGAAACTAGTTGAGTTTATGCTTACCATTATTACATTAATTTTATTGAATTCTTGTCGCCCATTAAATTTTGTTGAGTTATTCATACCCTCATTTAAAAAGTCTTGCAGCGTTTGCGATCTTTAATTACGATACCGGATAATTACTTATAAGAAAAAATTAGCTAGTCGATAAGTTTTTTTATTGAACTTTATGGAATAAAGTAATAAAGATATCTTCAACGTTGACTTTGCTTACCCAAAATTTCCAGTGTATGAACTTGTTCGGCTGGATTATAAGTGCTGAGCTGGCAGATGTAATCTCCCCCATCTTGAGGTCTGACCTTTTTTATTTCTAGGTCAAACCCGTTGACTAGCTCTATCCTTTTGTCTATGGTGATCTTCATGTCGCCTGCAGACAGCACGGAGGGACCCCTCTTCCACAGGAGGACGTACGGACCTGTTATCCAAAAAAATAGAATAAAAATTAAATGCTGGTTAATTTATG
Organism: Lepidocyrtus cf. sotoi NNG-2020; assembly: GCA_027744475.1. Taxonomy (NCBI): domain Eukaryota; kingdom Metazoa; phylum Arthropoda; class Collembola; order Entomobryomorpha; family Entomobryidae; genus Lepidocyrtus; species Lepidocyrtus cf. sotoi NNG-2020. The sequence goes on along the minus strand of JAHZNJ010001706.1, from coordinate 1,365 downwards.
ATATCACAACCAATTAGTTTTCAAACAAATTAAAGAAAACCACTGCATCTGCTTTACATGATGTTAAAATTTTTAACAATTATTTTCTTTCGGACGCTGAATAAGGTAGACTATTATACAATCTTTCCTGCTTTTTTCTTTTTTGAAATACAGTTTGAATTTTTAAGAATTTTAGATATAATATGCACACAAAGCAGCAGATTAGAATAAAGCCATCATCTCACCACTCATTTCATCTCACCATTATAAAAGTAATTTTGTATTCATTCATTCTTCAAATCTTTCCACCTGAATTAAGGTTAAGCCTATGCAAAAGAATGATTACTCCCGTTCCACCCGGAAACTCTATTTAAGCCCCGTGTTACTTGCTATACGTTGGTGTGTATGCCAAAGCAGGGATTTTTCTTTCAATTCGCTTTTCTCCTCTCCCACATTTCTCTTTCTTCCTCCTTTCAACGCTTCTTTTGAATAAAAAAGTCAATTTGCATACTAAAAATTCTACAAAGAAACGAAGAGTGGTAAGAGAGAAACAGGAAAGAAGGAAGGGAAGACGAGATCTTAAACCTACTCATCATCATATCTCTCTCTCAACGATTTTTTCTTTCTTCGCGCTTCCTTCCTTCATCAAACAAGATGCAAAAATAGTAATAATTGAAAAGGAAACAAGATTTTCATTCTTACTTTTACTTAAACTTTTCTCCGCATAAAAAAGAAAGAAAATCATTTTTCCACCAACTCCAGCACAGAAGATAGATTCATTAAGGTGGATCTTATTCTCCCTCTCTGGAGCCTGACGTCGTTGTTACCTTGCCATATATCTACTTACTTTTACTCTCTTTCTATATTTCTAGCTTAGAGGGGGGAACACTGGAGCTAGACCTATTCTGTAGAAATTATATAAATAAAATGTGTGTAAATTGTGGATGAGAAGTGGCTACGGTTGGTTAACTCTGATTCTGCCCTAACCTTTCTGCTTCTGGCTGGCAGGGATGAAAATCCCATTTCTATACTTCTCTTTCTCCCTTTTTAAATCCAATATCATTATTATTCAATTTTCAGGCAGAGAAACGTCAACAAAAAGTTTTTCCATTGTTTCGTATTTGTCATCGATGAAGTTAAAAAGAAAAACGTGCGCTGATTCTTGAAAAAGTAAGAAAAATGACAGCAAATGCATATACATGATCAAAATACCTGTAGGCAACAAACAAACAATTAGGCTTTTATCCGTTGTCGGCGTGAGAAAGAAAAGGATGGTGGGGACTGGGGCCTTTTGCTCGGACTTTCCGTCTTTTAACAAAACAACAATAAAAATGAATCATGTGCGTAGCCTTGCTCTGGTCTGGTGGTAAGATAGGAACATAAACA
>JAHZNJ010001705.1:0-10729 GCA_027744475.1 Lepidocyrtus cf. sotoi NNG-2020 | reverse complement strand
CCAACAGAGTTTTGTTGAAGTACTTTTGATTTGATGAGAAGAAGGCTTCATGATAATGAAAGCTATTGACGGAGGAAGAGGAGGGGGAGAAGTATCAAAAACACTTTAACAAAACTCCACAATTTATGGTTATATTAAATGATGAAGTCGAATGAAATCATCATCCTCTTCAAAAGTAAATTGTTTGCCCTTTCCCTTTCCTCCTCTTCACAGTTTTCTACCTAAAAAGAGTGAACGTGAGAATGAGAATACCTGCAAGTGACGCCGGAAACAAGGATTACTGTCAACAAGATGATTATTATGATGAAATATTGCCATAATTCTACATTAAATAGAAAATCTTAGTTTTCTTCTTCCTTTCAATAAAATAAGTAGCAAAATACTTCTGCGAAAAATGGGATCGTTGACTTCCACAACCTCACTTCCATTTTCTTAGTTGATCTTTTCGAAACGATTTAGAATTGAGAAATTTGCTTTTATTTGCTGCCAAAAGGAAGAGTAAAAAGGCGCTGCTGAGTTGATTGATTTTCATGACTCCGAGCAAAAATCTGTGCTGTGCTGTTAAGTGTGAAAGTGATGCTAATGGAAAGAGTCTTGAAGTGTGAAAGTAAATGAAATTATGACATAATCTGATTTGTGAAATTGATATTTTGTAATCCAGTTAAAATTAAATTGAAATCGAATTACTTAAGTAATTTTTGTGACTGGGGGTGGTGTAAATTTAATGATTTGCGATGATTAGATTTCATTTCATCTACTACGTTTTACCTTAAAAATTTTGCTCATCTAACAAAATTTAGGTGTGAGATATTCCAAAACCGCAAATTAAAGTTTAAGCTTCTGAGCTTTTCTTCCACAACGTTACATTTTTGTTTTCATAATTATTTGATAATTTTTACAATTTATTTATTATTTGATTGACGCTTGGAAAGTAATCGGCAAAGTACGAAACATAATTTTCCAATTTAGTGCACAAATCCTTTTTTATAGCTGCTGCTGAGTACAGTTTGAGATGAGTTTCAAAAGAGGTTTAAAAGTACTGCAACTACATAAAACCCATTAAAAGTCCACGCGTAAACTTGAACTTTGTTTTGCCAAGTAAAATACTCGCTAGCTATCGAACGAAAATTATAATAATAAAAAATAATTGAATAAATAATCCTTCCCGGAATTTTCCACTTGGGAGCAATTTTAAATGGCAGGGCAGAACAACAGGAGCAAGAGCAAGGGCATTTTCCTCCTACGCAGGGCACAACACGAAAAGAAAAATTATTATGTTTAGCTCTCTTCCTTCCTTCCTCCTTCTTTTTTCTTTAATCTATTTCCTTTTCCTTATAAATTTATTATTTGTGTAGAGAAAAAAAATATTGCAAGAGCAAGAGGAATCAATCCACTCCACTTTACACTTTGAACTCTTCTCTCTCTCAATGATGCAAGCATTTTATAGGATTTGCATACATATTGAAAACTAATTGGTATGCTGGAACGCTGTTTCATCCAGAGTCGTGCATTGAAAGTAGAATAAAGTAAAATCGAGATGCAAAAGCAAAAAGGGCTCTAGAGAGGGAAATGTATAGTACAGAGTACAGATATAAAGAGAGTTAGTCGATTGTCTCGCCGTCTGCGTCACTTCCTTCCACATCACCGAAAAACATATTTTCTCATTTTCCAAATTTCAAATACATTTTGTTTTCTACTTCCAAAATAAGCAGCATCGTTATAGTACACGAAATAAAAGGAACAAATAACGAGCAAGCGAGAGAGAGTGAGAGCAAGCAAGTTTGGAAAGCCATTTCCTTTTCCTCTCGCTTTCAGTGACACTCAAATAACTCCACATAATTTATAGAGTGATCATCTGATCCGATATTGATCTTATAACGATGAGCTTTTTGCTATTTTGCTGGAGTTGGGTGGAGTAGTAAAATACAGATGTTGCACAAAATCCACTCAACACTATTTCATATTATATTACTGGATTATCAGTATCACACCAAACAGATACTATACACTTTTGATTATTGTTTTGCCAAAATTTCCAGCCATTTTTACCAGGAGCAGGTGCAAACTGATGACAAAGCAAAAGAGCAAAGGAAAAAATGGTTTTATGCTTTGACTCGCACTCAGACAGCACTATTAGCACTAGCAGCCGTTCCATTTCCTTTTCTTGTCACACAGTTTCACATTCTGCGAAAACATTTGCATAATTTTGTTTCTAACGTAGAAGTAATATCATTTTGACAGTGCCTTCACCACTCTCACCACATCAAAGCACAGGTCTTGTTTTCCCATCAGCTGTGATGCTGTAAACAAGGTACTGTCTTTCTAGTAACCAAATAACATTACCTTTACTGTTTCAAAAGTATGCAAATAGTAAAATGTATTTTAAAATACAAAATCATTATTTCTGTTTTGCAAAAGCCATTCCGTTCTGTATTTCATTCATGTGACACTGGTGCACACATGCCAAATCAAATATTATTTGATCTGACCTTATTCCGATGATGTTTTGGTGGAAGTGATTTTTAAAATCAAGGACGACTAAGAAACGAGAGCAGCAAGCAGCAGTTTTTTCTCTTTTTTTGACTTAGCTTCCTTCCTTTCCGGATATTCTTATCTCATCATCGCATCGGCAACAACATAAACATCAGCAGCAGCATCAAACTCAGCTTACGTTAGAAGTTCTGCTTGTCGCATGTCGTCTTTTCAGTAATTCATCGATTTTTTGTCATTTTTCAATTTAAAAAGAAATATTTTGCTGTAAGCCGTGAGTCATAGCATAGCGTGAGTTGAATAGCTCGTGTAGCCCTTCACTAGGCTAGAAATTTTTGTATGCGGAACGAGTGAGATTTCTTTCCCTACATAAAAACCTAAGCGTATTGCAATATCACATCATATCAACATCATATTTATGCAAAGCAAAGCAACGTCGCTGTCGATTTTTCTAAACTTCCTCCTGAAAAGTGAAGAGTTGAACAAGCAACGAGCAAATGATGGGAGAGAAAGGAGCTTAAAGAAAAAAAGAGGATTTCTTCAATCCTCAGCAGAGTTCTTCTTCAACATCATCATCATTACTGTGTTGCTGTGCCGTTCCGTACCCTCATCATTCACATCCTTTACAAGACTATAATGGCTCCCCTGTCAAGTTTCCTCTCGTCGGCTGGTGATAGTGGTGTGGTGGAGTCTTCAAAAAATATTCAAAAGGCATTCAAAAATATTTCTTAATAACTAACCTGACTTTCTCTTTTCTTACGCAGCGAAAAAGTAAAGCAGAAAAAAGAACCTTAGGAAGAAAACGGAATTTTCTTTTTCTTCCTTCTTTTTTAAAGAAAAAAGTTAAATGCAAACCTAGTCATAGTCGCGTAGTGTAGTCTATGTAGTCATATCCCATTACACTTTTTCGTCAAGATAAAATGAAAAGGAAAATGAATGTTGAATGTTGAATAGTTAAAGGCTTTTGGAGGAGGAGATTTTATTGAAGAAAAAACTGCAAGGAGAAAAAATGAGAAATATAAAGAAAGGGAGAAGAAAGTGCATTGCCTTCTTTCTTCTCTTCGTTCTCCTTTTTTATCATTGTTCAGCTCTTTCCTCGTCCTTCGCCTCTCCTTTCTCCCTCTCTATGGAATAAAAACGGAGAAAAAATAAATAAACTGGCTGGAGAGACAAATTCAAATGAAATTGGATGGAGAAATAGAAGAAGGATGGCTGCGAAGAACGAAAGAATTTTCTTTTTTTTCCTTTTTGCCTGCAGCCTTTTTCAACAAACGATGAGCTAATCCTTTCGGTGTAAGCTCCTTTCTTCAAAAAAGGCTTTAAGAAATGAGAAAGTGAAGCTCGTCATCATCAGCGGCGGCAGTACCAGTCTGTATTATTATCTTACTTTATAGTAAAATAAATATCTTGAGACTGACTGAGAGATGGATGGATGGAAGGCACAAGAGAAAATAAAACTTTTTAAAAGAAAAACTCTTTTTTTGTCCTTTCAACATGAATGTAAAGTGTGCTTGAATACAGCGAATATTTTTATATTTTTGAGGAAAGGAAAGAAAAACTACTCAAGGCGGTGTAAATGTCTTGTTAATAAGAACTGAAGCGGTTGTGGTGCTAGTGTTGGTGTAGATTTTGTCAGGATAAGTAAGTTTCGATTACTATTTTGACGTAAATGATGTCGGTGAAGATTTATCGTTTTTCCAATTGTTTTTCTTGAAAAGTTTTGATATTTAAATACTTCTACTTGGTAAATGTTTGGATAGATTGCACACCAACATAGGTAACGGAAATTAGGTACAAAAGGTAAACTAATTTCAAAAGTTTTCTGTGCTAATTTTTTGTCATTTTAGTTTCTTTCTTGTAACAAGTCGTGGGGAAAAATTTTGCGTTTGTCGTAATCGTGGCGGTGAAGTTTTTTTTTCGGATTAGTTACCTTTTTATGCAAATAGACACGGCACAAGTAGTTTATTTTCACTTTTCTTCCTTTCTGAAATAAAAAAGGTAGAAAATTGGTTTTTGGTCGAAAAAAGTTTTGTCATTAAAATCATTGTGAATTTGGTTAAGTATCATTTACTCGAATGAACTTGAAATTAAAAAAAAAAGTTTTTCTTTCCAAAAACCAGGAACATTGCAGTCATGAAAGTGTAGAGACAGTTTTTATCCAGTTGTTTTCACATAAATTAAGAATATTTATGAGTTTACGGAGTACATAGAACAAACAAACGTTTAAAAAGCAATAAAAATTCTTTCAAAACAGTTACCTGCAAATGTGATTGATTGTGAAAAAGCTAAACTCAATTACGGAATGTGCTGTAAATCCCGTTAAGTTCACACTGATTGACTGACTGACATTCCATAATTCCATTCTTTCGTAAATTTCTAAATTTTCTTCATTTTTCTTTCAGAAACTAATTAACATTTTTCACCTTTAATTTGTTTTTCCTAGCGAGTTCTTTTTAATTTAGATAAACATCAGTAAAGTTAAAAGCAAAAAGTTAAGGCCACTGTCAAACGTGAGAGGTGCATGGGTACACTTTACGATAAATACAAATAAAGTTCTAACGTTCCTAATTACTAATTAAAACCCTTAATTTATGCATGTATATTCAATGTGATAAATCTCACATTGAAAGCTTTCCCTGACCTGTTATGCAAACTATCCTCCCACCGCCGTCAAAAATATTACCCATGCCATGTCACATGTCATGTCACGTATGTCAAAATGTGCTAAAAATGCACTAGAGTGAGCAGAGTTTGCTTTTTTGCTGACAACATAATCGTTTCTTTCACCTTCACTCACCAAACAATTTCATTTCGTTTTATTTTTATCCAGAGAAACAGTTTATTTTCAAGGTAAGAAGAAGCAAGGCAAGGGAGAAGGGACAATACTGCAAAGCTGCTGCAGCTACTGCATACTGCTGCCGTGATTTTGTTTTCTGCCGCCACCGCTTCAATTTCAATCTAAATTATTTCACTTCTTTTTCTTCTTCTCAGAAAAAAGTTTACAGCTCAGCAGCATTCAATTTAAAAGCTTACGTTTTACTTTCTAAACTGAAATTGTAGCAGTTCTAGTTTTTATAATAGAAGAAAGGAGAGATTTTACCCGTTTTCTGCTCCACTGCTCTGCTTTTGCTTAAACTAGACTTCTATTTTTTAATTTATTGATCCCAGCTTGTGGTAAATAACTTTGGACCAGCTGCCACACTACTACTGCTCTGCTCTCTCTGCTGCTTCTGCAAAACGGTTACATTACAGCAGCATCAGGTAAATATGGCTATGAGAATATAAAGATTTCTTTCTTTTTACTTTTTTACTACTCCATCGTCCATAGAACAACATTTTCTAAANTTGGACCAGCTGCCACACTACTACTGCTCTGCTCTCTCTGCTGCTTCTGCAAAACGGTTACATTACAGCAGCATCAGGTAAATATGGCTATGAGAATATAAAGATTTCTTTCTTTTTACTTTTTTACTACTCCATCGTCCATAGAACAACATTTTCTAAAACAGACTTCATATTTAAAGTGGAATCTTAGCTATTCATGATTCGTGGAAAAGAGAAAGAACAGAACCAGCCCTTGCATCAGCCACCACAGCCGCCATGCCATGCCATCAGCCGTCGTTTTGTTTGGCCTTATATTTTCCAGCTGAGAAACCAAATTAAATTTAAGCAGGAATCCATTTCGATTCTCCACTACTGCTGCTGCTGCTTTAGCCATGAAGAATCGTTTTGCTTTATTTTTCCCGGAGAAGAAAGCAAAATCTCAAAAAATATACAGAACGAGAGAAAAGCGAAGGTTATTTGGACAACACAACACAACAGCCGTAGCAGAAGCTTTTCATCTGTTTCATTTAATCCTTCCCATAATAATAATATTTTTCTTCCACTGCTTTGATTTCTTTTATGCAAACTCTTTCTGAGATTTTTTCTTCATTCCAAAAAGGCAACTTGCAAACCAAAAAATGATTTTTTAATGGACTGGTGGGCTTTTAACATTCCGTGAAAGGAACGAGTAGAGTAAAAAATTACTACTGTTTAGCTGCTCATTAGCCCAATTTTCCACCAAATAAATATTTTTTCCATCTGTTGCTGCTCAAGAAAGAAAACAACCTTCCTTCCCAGAATAATTTCAACTCAAATTCAACTCAACTCAGGCAACTTCTCTTTAGCTTTTAATGCTCTATTTTACTTTTTTATGTAGTTTTTATTAAACTAAAGAGAAAGCATAATAAAACGTGAAATGAGTGAAGAAAACAGCCTTTTGCTTTTTTAACTTTAACTTTAACTGAAAGAAATGAAACAGGATGACAAAAATCACTTTTCTGTTGAAAGAAAGTAAAAAAGAGAGAAACTCCCACTACCATTCTTATTCTTTACATCAAAAGAAGTTTAGTGCTACTGCTTGTTTTTCTTTCAATGTCAAAAAGATTTTGGCGGTGGTGGTGGCGGTTTAGTTTTTTTCTGTTTAGCACAAAGAAGACGAAAATGGGGAGTGAGTGAGTGGATGACGACAACCAAAAGACGATGAACATGATAATAATGATGATGTTCATGTTCTTCGCATTAGTACTTTCACTGCTTTTCACAATACTATTATTATCCTCATAAAACTTCTCTCTCCTCTTTTGGCTGAGTAGTAAAAGTAAAAAGGGGGAGAAAAGAAACAGCCACTTTCACTCAACAACAATGACAAAACTTTAGTACGAAGACGACGACAGCAGTCTCCTCCGGAATAATTTTAGTTTTTTAAGAATGGAGAGGGATAGAGAGAAAAAAGAAAGGAAAAGGCTTTCATTCAACCGTTTTTCCTTTTTAAAACCATTTTCTATATGCTTTTTTACGTACTCCATAGACTCCGCAGGAGCAGCAACAGCAGCAGCAGACTAAACATCGTCTGGGATTCATATTCGTGGGGAAAAGGAGAGACTTGTCATCATGGCAAAAGTAAAAGCAAAATTTTAAAGCCTCATCATCAAAGACATAATCATAAGGGAAACGCATAAAGAGAGTGACAATAAAGGTTCATTAGTTTTATCATCAGCACTTCTTATTTTACTACTTGGACGGGATGTGGATGTAGAGGAAAAATTTCTTTCCTTGCATAGAGAAAGAAAAGTAGCTTGATTCCAAATAATTTCTGTAATTACTGTCATCATAATCATCATATTTATGAAATTATTATTATGAATGTTTGATAAATGCCTTGGGATGCATGTATGATGCAAAAACAAATTATTATTGTGATGTGATATGGAAATGGAAGATGCTTTTTGGCTTGGCTTTGGCTTAAGTTAGAAAGGGAAACAATGCATCCATTTTTATTTTTTCTGGAAAAATACAAAATACAAGGGCAAAAGAAAAACATCCGGTTTTTGTTTAAAGGAGATTTTTGCTTGGCAGTATAGCATAAGCAACGTTAATAAAAATACGAAAGATTACGTAATGTTGTCAAATAAAAATGAATAATCATGAGTTGAAGTGGAGCAGATAATTTAAAGATTTTTTTATTTTTACGTTTATTTGTATGTTGAATAATAATAAAATAAAATGCTTTTTAGCTCTCTGTCGTCATAATTTTCTTTGTGAAAAAATGCAAAAAGCCCATTAATATCTTCCTCTAAACCCCAAATACTTTCTGCAGCGCTGAATTTCAAGAAGAATGGAAAAATGTTAAGCCAGTGCAACTGCTTGTTTCATAACGTAACAAGATGGATATTATTGCAAGAAGAGAAGATTTTTATTTTTAGAAAAGCCTACGATTCAAATTCTAATTTTTTCAGGTCAAAGCTTAAAGAAACAAAAGACCTTTTTTGCTATTCTTCTTGTTTCTTTGACATGCAAAGCTTTCTATTTTTCTTTTCAAAAGGAATGAGAGGGAAGGAAAAAAGAAGAGAGATCTTCTTTCTTTTCTTTTTGAAATCCTTCTCCATTTCTGTCATCATAAGTCATAGCATAAGCAACGTAACGCCACACAATGAAGTACGAAGCTTCATAACTCTCTTCTGGATTGTTATGCAAATGGGAATCGATCGCTTTTAAGCTTTCACTCTACTTGTCTGAACAAGGAATATATTATTTTCAGAGAGTAATTAGTATGGGAAGAACAAAACACCTTTTCCTTTTAGTCAAAATGTCAGCATAGAACAGAAAGAACTTTTCAACAGCAGAAAAATATTTGAAATGAAATGAATGCAAAGCAAAGCTTCTTCTTGTCCGTTGTAGAAGGAACAGCTTTGTAAATGAAAAATGAAACGGAAAGAGATCCCTTTCAGCTTTGTTCCTCCGATGAAAATAATCGTTCCTTCTAATTTTCATTTTCTTTATAGTCTTTACTGCACAAAAACAAGGTTTTGTGTGGGAATGAGTGACACTGCACACCTGACAAATTTGCGAAATATAATGTGTAGCGTACCTATATGGTTTTTTTAAAAAGAACTTCCAAGAACAGTTACATTTGTCTTATGTCCTCCACCTGTCATCACTCAGCTCTGTACTGAAAAACAAAGCAGCGCAGTATAAATATTAACGACATATGTACAAGTACATTCAAATTGCGACTAGTTTCGAGTTGAATGACTCTTCCAAGTAATTTATATGGTATGCCCTATGCTTTTCTTTTCTTTCATCTTGGAACGGGAAAGGTTTTCCATTTCCATTTCATCTGCTGCTTTTGTGGTAAAGAATTCGGTTTTATAATCCTTCCACGTGACGTGGTTAGGTACACACACGGTCTTCTTTGTTTCAGTTCAGTTTTCTTTTGTAAAGATATTTATCCATTTCCATCATGCCATTCGGTTTTTGCAGTGCTTTATTCCTTTTGAATGGAAAATTTAACGTATTGAAAATGAATGATGTGCTTAAAAGTGAAGGACCCTAAGTAATGGGTTGAGCTGGCAAGAAGAAAGAAAATAGGAGATTTAATTGTAATCTTCATGAATCTCATCTGAAAGTAAACAGTTATGCATTTTATTCAATTCAGGTAGTATGAATGATGAATGGGAAGACTTATAAATCTTTTCTTTAATTAAGAGAACGGAATCCTGTAGTGTAGTGTAGTGCTTACAATTCTTACAATTAGCAAGAAAAATACACAATACTTCCGTGGAATTATTTGCATAATCCGTGTGGATTTATATGGAATTGGGTATTATGTACAACAGAATGGGGAATTTGATACGGATTTGGCTTTAATTGATTTTCTTAATTAATCAAGTAGCGAAAAATTAGAGTAGAATTTATTTATCATTCGTCAGAGAAATTTAATTAAAGGTGAACTGAACCGAACTCAATTTCGTAGAAATGCTGGAAAAATTCACATAAAGACCTCAAAGCTAAAAGTCAATTTTTGTTTTATGGACGAAATACAGTCTTTCCGGATAAAATTCATCAAAACTTTAATAGAAACCGAATTGGTAAAGAAAAGAGTAATCGCAAATATGACAGGGACAAACTTTATTTGTCCTTTTGCTATTTTCCCGATCTTATTTACTTTTTTCCTAAATTCTCTTGTTCAAAATGAAATGAAATTCGAAGTTTGGGAATCGAAAAACTTTGCTTTTTAGCCTTACCCTCTCTCTCCACTCCATTAAAAATGCCTATTTTGATAAACATCATACCTAACCAAAGTGTAGCAAAGTAAGCAACATTTTTCCAATTTTCCTTAACATTTCCTACTTTTTCCAAGAAAAGAAAAAAATCTCGAAATAAAAAAGGTCCCATTTTAGTTTCACATGGAGAAAATAAATTCCTCTTCATTGAAAATTTCTCAGAAATGCTTCTTTCTCTTTTGCAACTCTGCAAACAAAAAAGGCGGTCCCAAGAGAGCGAGAGAGAGAAGGAGACTCCATTACGACCGGAGTCAAGCTCAGAAGTTATGCAAAGTCTGGAAAACTGGCTGGGGAACTAATAGGAGTAAGAGTAAGTATGTAAGTAAGGCAGTGGTCCATTTCATTCATGTTCACTTAACCAAGAAAAAGGAGAGGAAAAACTGAAACTGGGAATGCGACTGTTTTTGTGTGTTCGAGCTTAGAAAAGGGACTTTTTTCTCTTCAATTTTCTTTAGAGTGGAGAAAATAATGTGAAGAAAGCATAAATAAGTATCTCTCTTCGCTCCAGCTATTATTAGATTCCCATTTTTACAAAAAAAGGAAAAAAAGAATGTCGAAGAATCTCGAAGTATAAGAAGTTGACTTCTGGACTTGAGTGCAGAAGGAGGAGCACAGATAAGTAAAAACTTATC
>JAHZNJ010001704.1:0-11672 GCA_027744475.1 Lepidocyrtus cf. sotoi NNG-2020 | reverse complement strand
GAATGTATGAAATAAAAATATAAAAATCACATTCCGGGCTCACCTTCTATCCTCCTTCCGCCAAATTCAGTAGATCATGCGATTGTAGGGCACTGCAGTGCTGCTTGTAGTAAAAAGATGTTTCCTCCAGGAGGGATCAAGTTAGCTGGCGCAATTTTGCATGCCCATAATGCGGCAAGAAGGATGACATTGCAGCATTTTCGGAATGGGAGGGAGCTTGAGCCAGTGATTCAAGATCAAAATTACGTTTTTACTTTCCAGCCAGTGAGACTTTTGAAAAACTCATTTTGACTTTTTATCATGCACTCCCACAATTTATTACTCAACTGGAACATTTAACTTAAACTGTTACTTGTTACAACACGACACGACTCAATACAATTTCGACTTGATTACACTGAAATGAAACGTTAATCTTTTGGTTTTGCTTTCTGCCTTTGATTTTGTTTCCTTTTTTAAATAATTTCAGATTTTCATGTGTGAGGTTGCAGTTGCTTTCACAAAGGACAAATAATCAGTAAGAAACAAGACATATCTCTGTTGCGTTAAGATGATACTGAATTTATTATTCAACAGTCACAACTGACCGCTGCGCAAGGAACTATAATTTAGTAACTGCAAATGTTAAGAAAATGACGCTTCCTCCAAAATGCCTCCTTGTGTGCATAAAGAACTTATCAACTGAATTGGAGCAAGAGCAGCAGCATTGGTCGCCTTTGCCTTCGCATTTGCGTTTATAGTCAAACAAATATTCTTGTTATAACGAAAGTATTGTTGTGCCTTGATGCCTGCGTAGTTGTGGTTGTTGTTAACCTCTACTGGCTTAGCTCGCATAATGACAAGAAGAAACTAAAAAAAACTATTCTTCCTCTTCTTTACTTAAGCAAATATGTAGGTAACTTAATTTCTTTACTTTTTTACTAATTTCCTTAATGCAGTCGCAAGTTTCAAGTTGCATGAAAGAAATCATACAGAGATCAAATATCGACGCGTCTTTTTTCTGCTGCTGAGAAGATATTATAATTCAGGTAAAAAAAGCTACGACAAATCCACGGCAAATCATATTACTCCTCGTCCTCTTTACTGGTCAGACCATCATCCACACATACTTATGACCATATCATAACCTATCATCTCACAACGCACACTTTCAGAGAATGAGGATGAGCAGATGAATCGAATAGATTAAATGTTATGATAATAAAGTTCACTAATTGGACTTTTTCCATTAGGCTAAATAAATAGCTGGAGAAGTTTAAGATTAAAGACTGAATTGGCTTCGCTTGACTGGATCACTTTTCTGTCTTCTGTTGTGTGCCGTGTCAAGTACGTGACATGACTGAATGTAAAAACTGAATTGAACCAAAAAGGCAATCACTTTACTTTCTGATGCTTGTCACCGTCACCAACAAACTAAGCAACGCATGTAAAATGGTTTGACTTAAGAGAGTTCTGTGACTGATTGATGATGTTGATGATGTAGTATGTTTTGCTGTTAATACTCTTTGGCTGTAAAAAAAAAGTACTTTGTCAAATGGCAACAAACCCTGTAGCTGTGCTGTGGACTGAGTTATACCAGAATATTATCTAAACCTCGCTTATCCTACAACAGAAACGCAAAAACTAGATAGATCCCAATAAAATTTCAATCTAAGGTAGAAGTAATCTCTTTATTAATGCAATTTACAGAAGTCGTGACATTTTATAACCAATGAGGTGAGTGTATTTTTAGATTCTTAAATTGAACTGGACTTTTGAAATTGAACTGTATGGCATGGCTTTAAATCAAAATAAAATGAATTAATGATAAAGTATTTATCAGTTCCCATATAATAAATAATCAACCATGCATGCTCAGCAACAGTAACAAAACTGCTGCAAAAAAGAGCAAAGTGCAAAATGCAACTGAAAAAGATTCTCTTTTATCCTTATCTTTCCTTCTCTCCGTTTTTCCTTACACAAAACAATAACATGAAGAATGAAAAGTTTATAATGCTGACGCTGCGCTGCTGTTTGATGTAGGCTTTTGATGATGGATGTTATTGAAAATGTTTTTGAAGGTTCCCTTTATTATTATTAGGATGAGAGGCAGGATCCATTCTAAATATTTATATTATTATTATTAGTTTTATTATGTTCAGTTCAAAGAAGAGATTTTCTATGTCTATGATAGAGGAGAGGATATTGAGATGATGGAGCTCCATTGAGAGCTCCAAGGCTACTCCTTCATCAACAACATCATCACAATAGCTTCAGCTGTGTGCATGGTAGTTTGCTTTTGTCTGTCGCGTCGTAGTTTCAAGTTTCTGTTTTGGATGCGATGCAATAATGCAATGTGAAGCGAAGTAACTCTTTTTTCCATATAGCACACCACACCACATAACAATCATCATCGCTCACTTCACTACTATCACGATTCACCACTTCCCTCATTCATTTCTTTCTGTTCTGTTGTTCTTCTTGTTCACTTTACCTATATTATTCCCAAATGCAAGCAAAAAATTGAAATAAATGGAAGAAGTGTGAGTGAACTGACTTGCCTATGAAATGAAACCCTTTTCGCACACACAAGAATAGTATTATTATGAGTAGAGTACGTTGGCATTGGCTTTGGCATTTACTTCTACTTCTTGTTTTTTTTCTTTTCCACACAGAAAAAGAACAGAAGGAGAAGATTACTTAAATACCTAAGTGCCTTGTGTTGCAAGTTACGTTTGCGTTTATGAAATTGCCTTGCATTTGAGCACTACTGCATTATTTGTTTTTTTTGCTGCTTTTAAGAAGTAGTTTCAACGGAACAGAATATGCAGTGTTTTTGATGATGATATAGAAAATGGAGAAGCGTTGTTGTGGAGGAAATTGTTAAACGAAGCAGAGAAGTTTTATTATTACGCTATGTTTTGTGATTTCTTGTTTTGTCCATGCATAGTTAATGCGTAAAGTACTTACTTAGCGTAACTTTATTTACTTACTTACACAGCTACTGTGAAGCTTACACATTTCTTCCTATTCCTCTTTCTCCTCCTTTGAAATAAAGAAGTAGACTTCTTTAGAGTTATTATGCCTTTTTGCTTGCTTTTTTTGCAACAAACGTAAGCCAAGCAAGGAAGAAACTAGACAAGAAGGCAACTCCTTTGCTAGAATGACTTTGTTTGAGATTTATTCTATTTTATTTTAAAAATGCAAGCGAGAACTGTAAAGCTACTCTATATCCCAGAACTAGCACTGAATAAACAAGTTTATTGTTTGGCTGAGGCAATATCTAGTCCAAGTTGCAAATTTTCATGCAATTCTTCTGGTTAATCCCATCCATCCAGGTTTACCATTTGACGTACGTACGGCGTTTACTGTTTACTCTTTTTCTTTAGAGTTTTTTGGACTTATATCTTTATAGACAGTCAGCATTTTATACCGTTATTCACTTCACAGAAAAAAATGTGTGTCTATCAGGACAGTCCATTGTCCATTAGCCTTTTTTATGTAGTAGTTTGTTGTTCGTTGTTCCCGTTTTTCTTTTGTGAAAGTGGATTTTCCACCTCCGTTTCATTGCATCAGTTTTTTGGGAGGAGAAGCAGGAATAATAGAACAATGCAGTATTATTTCATCATTTTACATTTATGAAATGAATAGGTAGTGAAAAGAGAAGAAAAGTAAATAAAAGTTTTATGGCTTGAGCTACAAAACTACAAAAAACAGGGGGGTTTTACCTTCCTGTCGGTTAAGTAATGGGAAAATGCAAAATAAATTATGGCAAAATGTTTTTGTGCTGAGGAAGGAACGATGTGGCGAATTAAATATTTTTAGGCACGTTCCAAATTCTCTTTTCAATACATAGTACAAAAAAACATCATCCTTACTACGCTGCGTTACGGAAGCTATTGTTATGTGATGGCATGGCATGCGATACGTATGTACGCTATGCAGCAAATAGCAAACAAACAAAAATAGTTTCATTTAGATTGGAAATCGAGCAGAGAACTTTCGGCTTAAGATTTGGCTCAAATGCCATGCATGCATGGATGGCTTGGTTAGAAATTCGAAACATGAGGGAGAAAACAAAATAAACAAAAAATTGATAAATAACGAATTAAGTAGTATACATAAAATGGAAGACTTTTCTGTGAAGAAAAGGAAGAACTGTATGTAAGTACGTAAACCCATAACAAAACAATACAATGCACTTTGGATTTTATCGGGCGATCGTCGGTTGGATGAAAGGAAAAACTCCTCATAAGTGTTTGAAAACTCTTTATGGAAGGAACAGAAGGTAACCGTTGTTATTGTTGTTGTAGTCGCTGCTGTAATGTTGGAAGGAAATTATTTCTGACATGGACATGAGAGGATTATAAATTATTTTGTTTTCTCGAGGAAAATGATTTTCATGATAGTAATACGATGCTGGGAGCTAAGGTAAGCCAAGGTAAGAGGATAAAAGGCTACACACAGAGACATGCGAAAACTGTTATTGGATGGGATAGCAGCTTAACTTTATTTCAGAATAACAAATGGAGCTTGGAAGAAAATAAGAAAGGAGACATTAGACATTATGATGAATTGATGACGATGACATTACCACCAAGCAACACGATATATAGGTCTACACAAGATCAACAAACATTTTAACATAAGTTACCTCTCTCCCGAAAATAAAAGCGGAGTAGGTTAAGATTAGATTAGATTAGACAAGACAAGAGGCTTTCGACTTTGGGATAAAATCCAAAAACATTCCATGTTTCGTTCGTTTCAGTTTAAAAGTAGTTTGTGATTGTGATGTGATGGAAAAGGATTTTCTTCTTGGGTAATGCTATACGATATATAAAAATGACGAATGAATGCAGGTATATAGTATTTAGTATTTACATTAGGTATTTATTGAGCTGCTGAAGTGGGAGAGACAGAACAGAGATCATGATCATAATAATAATAATAATATGCTTTAATATCTGTAGTAAGAGTGATGACTTTTACTTTACTCGCTCGATTTACTTTGCTCTTTTAAAAGTACGTTCACCATTTATGCAATCCATCAGCACCATTCCCACCGTGCCGGTTTGTTGGACAAGAGTCCAAGTCCAAAGTTCACTTTCTTTTCGTTTTTCCTTGACGCTGCTCTCTGTTGCTATTACGGTAATAGAAATGCGCTGCGTGTGGTGATGGTGAAGAACATAAATGAATCAATGCCCTACTCAAACTCAGTTCGCGTAACTGTTTTGGGAGTTGAGTGAGGCAGTTTTTACTTTATACGAACTCCTCGTGCAACTTTTTCTTTAGCATGGTAGAGCGATGCGGCAGCAGCGTAACGAAAGCAATCTATACAATATGTAAAATGGGTTTTAATACATAGGAGGAAAATTGAAATCCTGAAAAAGTTTTGTATTTTTGCTTGAGTTTTTGAACTGTTGTGTAAGCTGTGTTGTTTGTATTGATGTTATGCTGTTGCAAAGTGCAAACGAAACGGTATGGTATATGGAATGGATTATTAATTAATTAATTAATTGGACTTTGAATCTCAATTCGGTATCGCCACGAGTATGAGTACAAAAGCGATAAAAATCGCCGACTGAAAGATGAAAAGCTTACTTAGGCTTTGTTTTGGTCTGACTAAAAGTTTTTTATACGTCATTGTATCCGACGTATACCTACGATAAACTGTAATGTACTTTTTATGATTTAGTTTGCAAGCTTTTTAACAGACTGTTAACGATAACGGTTATGATGCATCATTTGGGTTATAAAAATACAGTCATGTTATGTTTTTAATTTACTTGGGTGAGGTGAGGCATAGCCCAGGAAAATTGTGGCCCTGCTTTAGCAAAGCAAAATAATTATCATTAAATTGCATATAGGCTCAATCTATGATGAAATGAATGTTTAGATTTTCCAAAAGATTTTTACTGGATTATCCTTGCCAAGTCGATAAAATTGATTTTTATGAGTTTTATAAAACTGAAACACAACTGTTTGATTGATAAAAGCAAAAAAACTAGTATTTTCATAGACGGTATTGCGATGGAACGATATTTTTCAGATTCAGATAATTGAAATCTGCAAAGTTGCATAAATAAAGGCAGAGATAATTTTTTATCGTTCATTGAGTAAAGTTTCTCATTTCCAGCAAAATGCTTTTGAACACACACAAATACGGAGTCTCTAGCTTGAAGCCGAAGCTGAATTGAGCAGAAGAAAATTAAATCATACGAGAAAGGATTTTCAGATATTTAGAAACACTACACGCGTACGAGTAGTATGATGTAATACCGAAATGATGTTATAGAGAGGAAAGTCTTTGAAATAAAATCTTGAATCTTCCAAGGACCAGTACTAGAGTATTAGGAAAAAGTTGGAAAGAAGAATGAATGAATTGAAAATGAAATTAAGTCACAGAAGAAGCCTTTCGAGTCAAGAAAACACCACTGTCTGACAAAAATTGGCTGACTGAATGAGTGGGAGAGAAAGAAATTGAACACTAATGGAATGAAATTGAACAGCAAATTGCTATACGATTGCAAACCGGATTATACTGGAATGTATCCAACGTTTAGCAAGTTGCAAATATAGTCTGTAAAGAAAAAACCGAAGCTAGAACTTGCAGAACATAACTTTCCTTTGTAAGTACGCTGCACAGGAAACAAAGTTCATAATGTCTGCTTATAACTGTAACCTTAAAATTATAGCAAACTTAAAACTTGAGAATTTGCAACAAAAGAGTTTCTAATATCAATGAAATCTAATTTCTTTCAGTATTACTGCAAATTAAATTGATTTACGAGCCAATCTGTGTCTTTAACCTTAATAACAAGTTTTATGGTAAACTAAATCTAAACAATTTCAATGATACATAATTATTATGGCAAATTGACAATTTGAAATTGGTTTATACCTTTATCACTCTGCAAATAAAGCCAGTTATGTCTTCCCATTTTCGCTATATCGCTATTTTGTATGCTAACAAAACGTTTTGAACTTCACTGAGATTTAATTTAATTAAAAACCAAATATCACTTTTATTATATCAATTTACAAAATTTCGCAAAAATGATCGAAAGTAAAAAACGGAATACAATAAAACAAAACACAATTTATTTACTTAATAGAAAAATAGTCACAAACGTTGATGATGCTGTTGTTTCAAAATGAAAACTAACACGAGACAAGTTTCGAAACAAAATGAATTTCTTTCCGCGATGGATAACATTTTACAATCTCACTTGAGTATTATCGAACGACAAAACATATTGTGCAGAAATCGGATGATTATGATAAGCGGATAGGAAGATACAGAAAGATGTTCTCGCATTATTTGCTCCACTCGTTACTCGTTAACTTTGGAAGTACATTTCCGTACAGATGATGAAGATAGAATGGAGTAGCGGAAGTGGAAGACATTCATTTGAAATTGCATTGCATATTGCATTATATAGTTTTTCTTTTATAAAGATCCGATTCCCTGGTTGAGTGAGTTGCTAAGATCATAATGATGTGGTGGGGAGGAGAAGGAATGACAAAATTTTTATCTTTTTGAAAGTGTAAGCTTTCTTTACTCTATCCGCTCGCTCGCTCCACAACAGTAGCAAAATAATGCTTGAAAAAAGTGTTATCGCTTTGAAGGAGACTGAAGAAAATTAGCAAAACGCTTCTTCTTGCTTCGGATTCTTTCCGTGTTCAGCCGAAGAAACTTATCCTCTCTTTCTTTCAATAAATACCCTATTGCCAAAATCGAAATCTATTTTAGAAAATATTTCTGTGAATGGAGAGAGAAGATTGCTTTTGAAGTCTGCTCTGAAAGGAAAGTAACAGCACACATGGCACGGGCACGCAGACAGGGAGACATAGACATGTCGTGTAAGTTCTTGTAGCATGTGTAACGTTACATAATATAATTTTTGGCAAAAAATAATATTATATGGCACAATATGTTCTTGTGCTTTGACCAGATAAATGACAAAAGCTGTTCGTTATATAATTTCAATCATCTACTATTCCTTAAAATAATATTAAAATTAACAACAATAGCAGCATTTTCTCTTCCTCTAAAAGACGTGGACATAACGTGATAAACTACGTGAAAAAAAGATATTAGAAATTAACTATAAGAGTAATGTAGAAAAAAAGTTTTTAATTAAAATAGACGGATCTAGAACAAGTAGTCAAGTATTAAAATAAAACAAAGATCGTATTAATTATGAGTAAATTCTGCCAAATACCTTTTACTTTTCAGTTCTATGCTTCCACTTGTGGTAAGTAATTGGATTGATTGAACATGCTACACAAATGTAATTTAGACAGTGATAAAATTTTATGACAAAATGGAGGCTACTTAAATCCGATAACTTCGCCTGTTATGAAGTATAACCTCATGTAAAATGAAAGTGCCAATGAAATTACCGAGAATTTCGAAGCATTAACTCACAAAACCTTCTTTCTCTTCTACAACAATGCTACTATTTATTGCACATTAATAATTACTTTTTTTTATATTACAAACGTTATTTTAATTAGATGTTTTATAACAATTAACATAGCATCTAGTGTGTAGTAAAGCACATCATCGTATAAACTAACTTGCATTTCATTTGATATTTCGTATTTATAACCTACAACCTATAACCATTAATTTTGCATAATGAGATACAAACCACGCAGCTAGAAATTGGTTTCACTTTCGAAACTTTATCTAAAAATACTTTCTGGTAGAAAAAGCGTAAAAAACAATAATATCGAAAATCTATTTAATTAAGGCTCTAAATTGTCTTTGGTAAGGTTAATGAGTATATCTAGCCAAAAATACAGTTTAATATAATAAATTAAGCGCTTGATTAATGGAATGTTAATTAATTACACGTTTATACTGTTGACAAACAAAGATGTACAAAATCTACGTGATGGCGCCTAAGATATTTAGAGGAATAATGGAATGTTAATTAATTACACGTTTATACTGTTGACAAACAAAGATGTACAAAATCTACGTGATGGCGCCTAAGATATTTAGCAGTTTTCCTTAGGTACGTCTACGTATCACAGTAAAGGACTCGGACAATGAGTCCCGACTAACTACCGTTTTCAACAAATTCCCATCACAGTCTTCAGCAACAACAAGAGCCCTGTTAGAGTCACCCCTTTGACAAACTGGAATTGGAATGTGATTTTTCGCAAGAGTAAACTCCTTAAATGTTGAACA
This sequence comes from Lepidocyrtus cf. sotoi NNG-2020, assembly GCA_027744475.1. NCBI lineage: Eukaryota > Metazoa > Arthropoda > Collembola > Entomobryomorpha > Entomobryidae > Lepidocyrtus > Lepidocyrtus cf. sotoi NNG-2020. The sequence goes on along the minus strand of JAHZNJ010001704.1, from coordinate 2,491 downwards.
AAGCGCTACAGGATCTGAAGGATCTCGACTCGTCTTCTCTACAAATGTCCATGACTTGAGTAGTCGCTCATCTTCGGTATCCCTAACTTGAAGGGTGACCAATGTCGACGTTTTTGACACAATTTTGTTCCTTTATTACATATATAAACAAATTATGATAAAAATTCTATTAAACTAGAAGATGGTATTCATAAAAACCAATAACCCATAATATTTTATAAATTAACCTTAAAAGAACGATATTTTCCGAAGAAGAAGCCTTCCCATTTGTATTATTGCTTGACTTTGGCTGAAACCATCTGAAAAGAGTGCGATTTTTTAAAATTTTAATTTTATATTCTGAAATTCGAAATTTTAGTAATTTTATTTCCTACAACTTTCTCTTTTACTTACTTATGAAAGTATAATAAAGTTGCACAAGAGATCCCGATTGATAATAAATCTTCTGAAAGACATCCGCTCCCGTTTGGTAGACCAACCTTCGGTCTCAACATCATCATTAAAGCCACATCCGCCCCGAGCTTCATCCGAAACAACTCCGCCATCGGAGGATATGACAACACTGGCGAAAGAGATGTATCGATTCGGTTAAATTCATTATCACGCTCCCCAGTGATGCGGCATAAAGTGAGCCCTCCGTCCTGGAAAATTGATGAATAAAATAAAATAAAATAAAAGTTTTTATATTGACGGATTACTTAAAACCCATTTCTTTCATCATTTCATTTTAGTACCTATTCACAGCCCCAAACCTTGCCGCACAATTCTCCAATTCAGTCGTCCACAACTTTCTCTCCGAGAAAACCGTTTTGAGAATTTTCTCTACAGAATTGGGCCAAATTTCGACAAAGCTAGTGCCAATTATTGCTAGTCCTCCTCCGCCTAAAGCCAATTTTTCGTTGCTGCTACTATTGTTGCCGCTGCTGTTGTGAGAATGATGCTGATGGTGTTCATAATGAACTTTCCAAGGATTGGAAATGAACCCGACATATTTACAATTGGGATCCCAGACCCCTTCCCTGCCCCGAATTTCTTTGGCAATGTATTCCCAGAGATCAGCTGTGCTCATTTGAGAGATTTCTTCCGGGCTTAAGCTTATTTTAAATAAGTTGCATAATAAGTTATTTCCTTCCTTCTCCATCCCATTACTATTCAGTCCATTTGATAAGCGAAATGACCTCCTTTCAAATCCATTTTCGTAAAGTTTCTCAGCAAAGAGAGACTGCACCAGGGTTAAGCCGAGATTTAACTTTGGCAGAATGTTCTGTTCTTCTTCCGAATCACTTCCTGTTTTGGCACCACTGACAACATTCAAAATTCGAATGTAGTTTGAATTCCTCCCATCTTCTGGGGAGTATTTTAAGCTAAACTCATCAAAAACTGAGCCGATTTCCTTATCACAAAATTTTATTTGATTCAACCCTTCCCCCAATTTTAGAATACAGACGAAGCGGCTTCTGTAACTCTTGTGGGGTACTGCTATCTCTTCCTCCTTTGCTCCACCCCCGGAAATCTTTCTCCTGTGCCATATTTCAAATTCAAAAGGTGCTAATAAACTTCCTCCAATACCACCACCACATATTCCGGTTGGTGACTGTAAAGCACTTGCACATCCTCCTCCTGAATCTTCTTCCCCAGGAACTGGATCGACACACAATTGACCTTTCAATATCACCAACTCAGAATGGAACACAGTTTGACCTCTGCAATAATTCTGAAGTGTCACCTTCATTTTTTGTCACCAGCAACGCAAACACCTTTTACTTAATAAAAAACTTTCTCTCTAGAAAGTGTTGTTCCTTCTAAATTAATGAAATTAAGTACGTTTACTGAGAATTCTCACCAGCAACGCAAACACCTTTTACTTAATAAAAAACTTTCTCTCTAGAAAGTGTTGTTCCTTCTAAATTAATGAAATTAAGTACATTTACTGATAATTCGGAGAATTTCTCCATTTCTCACGACATTAATTTTTCACTCCATCTTCGTATCTTCCTTCCTTCCGTTGTTCCCTCTCTTTCCGTTTTTAAGAAAGAAGCAGATGTGTCTCTCGCTTAGGAAAGACGAATGAGGAATGATACTGGAGGGAATCCTTCCAAACACTTTTCTTTCCTTTTCATTTCATTCCCACTCTTTTTTCTATTAATACAAAAGTCTACCTCGTTCGTTTCTCTTCTTCTTTTCCTGCTGCTGGCATCACATTCATCCGCATTAATATTACTTACGTACATGTGCTTCCTATTTCCAGTTCCAAGTTCCAGCTCCAGGATAATAACAGCAATAAAAACGATGGTGGTAGTGTTGGTTTTGTGTTGTGCCCTTTCGAAAGGCCAAGACGTGTAACGGTACGGTAACCGTTCTCCGCTTCTGATCTTGTTCTCTTTCCAATTCCAAATTCCTCCACTCCACTTCTCTCCAACACAGATTTTTACTCTTGAAGGAGAAGAAGAAACTGCGAATTTATTCTGATCCTAAAAACTGCAGTATAAAA
>JAHZNJ010001703.1:0-13389 GCA_027744475.1 Lepidocyrtus cf. sotoi NNG-2020 | reverse complement strand
TGTATTGGCTACAGATCATAATATCTTCAAATCGTAATTAAATTATTTAAAACCATTTTTTTATTATCTATTTCACGAAAACTGTTTATCATTCGCATGACAAATGCAACGGAAATCATTAATGAGAAATACCAAATTCCCTCTCACGTTACTTTCTTCTAAAGTGTTTTCTTTCTCTTACTTATGCATGCATTTTACACTACTTCACTATTTCAATGCTTTGTATTGTGTAATGGAAAATAATGACGCAAATACTTAGAAACATACATGGATAGATGAAGTAAGTTTGATGCCTATTATGTAAGAAAACCACAACTGAAGTATGTATGGGAAATGGGAGATCAAAGTAGCTAAATAATAAAGTAGAAGGAGAGAAAGAAGTTGTAAGCCTTGAGAGTGTAAATAAAAGTGATTGAAACTTTAGCTCTTCTCTCCTACTTCCTTCTCTTTCTTATTTCTTTCCCCTACTTTTGTTGTAGTAAAACATCCCATTTTCTAGAAACTAATGAGCTCTTGTCTGTCACCAGCAATTACCCATAAAATCACTTAATCACTCTAAAATAAAGTACAAATGCTTTCATCTCACGCTTACTTACTTTTAATACCTCATTTCCTTAGAAAATTGGAAAGTTTGATTACTTCCGCTGTGTACGTACAGTTTTCATTTTAGTATTCCACTTGTTCCAAAACACCTTAAAAGTAAATAAGATGGGTAATAAGTAATAACTGAAAGAAGATTTCTATTTATACATAATAATTTCAATTTAAGAAGACAAGCATTTTTGTACCTTTGCTCTTTAGCCAACCTCAACCGTTACATAATATGTTTGTGCTGCTCGACCAAAACAATTTAACAAGAAATTCAAGTATCCTTATCATCATCGCTACAAAAGAATGAGTCATGATATTTCTTTCATTTCGTTTCATGATAGGTTAAAGTGGAATTGTAAGATGATTTCCTCAGAGCGCAGATGTTTTTTATTTAAGGAATGCACGCTTTCTGCTTTCATTTGCTTCTTTCTAACTTGTCAGCTTTAGAGAAAATTTGTCGTAAAAATAAAAATGCACGCTGCTATTTCGTTTTCATTTCATATATCAAAACATTTAAAACTGACATGAACGAAGAAACATCCAGTCCATTAAACTATTTCTTTATTCTGACAGATGAAAGGAAAACACACAAACAAACAACGCAGAGCCGTAGTGCAGTACAAAGCAACATTTGTGAAAAACAAAAATAAAAAATAAGATATTATGAGATGGGATGAGATAAAATGAGGAAAAGGAAGAAGACGAAGAAGAGCCACAAAAATGAAAACTGGGTCAGTTCAGTTATGTGTATGCTCAGATTTGTGTTATGATTTTTTGAGCTGTAGTAGTAGTTTTTCAGTTTTGTATATAGGAGCGTTTGTTTTTGTTGGTGGAGAATGTTTACTTATTGCTGCTGCATAGAAGCATTTTTTAAAGCTTTTTCTTTTTTTATAATGATATTCTATGTATTTTATAATAATAATATTTTGCCGTTATTATCGATTTGATTATAGAACAAGCAGTTTCTTTGAGGCGCAGGCGTTCAAAAACTATTCAAAGTTAAATACTTTACTAAACGTTTCTAAATTTTATTCATCTAACGTTAAGTTAGTTGCCAGTGTTGTATTTCTACAAATATTTATAGTTTAAAAATTAAGATAACGTTGAGGCATACTTCAAAATTTTTATATTTGTATAGAATGTGCGCTTTTAACACTGAATATACCTATTCACACGTGCCTTCCATATTTTCACTTTCTTTTCCTGCTTGTTTAGAAACTTCAATTTTAAAACTATCCCCTTTAAACAAGTAAAGCAAAGCATACTTACGCCTAAATAGATTCTGATTCTGTTAGAATAATAATGTAAAAATGCAATTTTTATTGCAACATTACCATCAGCATTTTCAAAGTAATAATATTCGGATTCGGACATAATATTTTTTCCAAAGGACGTAACAAATCTTTATTGCTGCTGCATGCACCAGTACTTGAATACTATAAAAGCTGAAACTGAATCATAAGCCGAAATGATTGTAAGAATAAAACAGCAGCGCAGCGTATTCTCCATTTCTCGTACTCGTATCGTATCGTTAGCGTTCCTGTGCAATGCAATGCAATCCTGCAATATCCGCATTACCCTTGTGTGATAGCAAAAAGATAATCCTCGGATGCATTACAAAATTGTTTTCCCGTGTTCATGTCGTCTCCCTTTTTCTTTCTTCTTTTTCAAATGTAAAAAAAGGATTTTTTGTTACTTTAGAATTGGAAATAGTGACTCGTGTCATGTCTGTTTGCTCTGGATGCTATTGCTGCTCCTCCAATTCAAATCTAGACTCACGTTTATAGCCTCTATTGCAGAAAGCAGTATTCATTTCATTCTCTATGCATTTCGGATGAATTACAACTACCTTTTTATTAATGCAATTCAAATTCTTTTGAAAAAAACTTCCCTTTTTAAGAAAATTGCCACATTTGGAACTTCATTTTTTTGGAAAACAAATGCACAGAAATACGGAATAAGTATAACCTGAAATGTTTAATTCAAAAGGAAGTAAAAGAAAAGAACCGAATAGTGTCCTTTTCCTTCCAACTTTCCAAGTCTGTATTATGCACAGAAAACAAACATTTTTTTAGAATTCATTCAGTTCAGTTCTGTTCTTGCAAGAAGAATTTTTTATTATAAATGGGAAAACAGATTGTACCCCGAAGGATTACATAATATTTTTTTATGAGATGACCTTGGCATTATGTTCCACTCTTCCTTTCCTTCTTTCTCTCTCTCTCTTCAGCTCTGCAGACAGAAGGGACTGCAATAGCATCAGCTTCCGTTTGTTCTTGCTCTTCTTACTTTTTGGGTGAAATTTTGAAATAAGGTTTCTTCTATTCTATTCGTTTCATCTTTTTTTCTGTCTTCTCCTCTTCTCTGCAGCTGCGGCATTTGGCATTATCCCTGGTTTTATAGCACCCTAATAATAATTTTTATGCAGATTTCTTGTCTTCTTGTCAACTTTATGTTTTCATTCGAGTATTCTTCAGCATAAGCAGCACCATCAACTTCAGTTCAACTTCTCAGCACTTGTCATTTTACTTTCTCTGTGAAGACTGAAGAGAGAAAGAAGAATATTATTACTTCAAATCATATTACTACTACTAAATGAAATGCCAAAGTTCCTTCTTCTGCTGTAATGTGAACTGAGGAGGATATTTCAATAGCAATTTTTCTGTAGGTAGAATGTTCCGGAATTTTTACAATTTACAATAGCCTACCTAACCCTACAAAACTATCTTTTTTGTTTTTTACAGCTTTGCAGAGGGAGCAGCAACAAAAACAGAAGAGGAAGAGAAACAGAAGATACCCAACACAAGCAAAGAAACAATTTTGGGATTTACTTTTTAAGAGTTTTTAAGGTAAAGATACTTCAGAAAAATAAAATGGCAACGACGACGACGACATCTCAACAAGAAAAGTTCACCTCTTGGGACAACGCCACGGAGAGAGCCTCTATACACTCTGTACAAACAGGAAGCTTACACACAACCTTTACAACAACGCAACGACAAAAGACACAAGTGGAGTACCGAGCAAGAAAGAGTAAGACACGGCATGTTCCACAGTAAATGTAAAGAAAATAAAAAAATTTGTAGTTTTTTATATCCCGATAATAAAAAATAATTGTATTTTTCTTCGCTAAACTGCATCCTTTCCCTATTTTCCTGTAAAACAAAGCGATTTTCTCCTTACCTCTCCTTACACTTATTATTCTTCTTGTCTCCGGTTGTAAAAATTTAATATAGCAAAAAAAGAGAAATAAAAGAACAAGAAGGAGGCTAAATGTCTTGGCAAAGTAAAAGTAAAAAAGAGGTAGAAAAAAATACGAAGAAAATGCAGAAACAGAACAAAGCAGAGACGGAGAAGCAAAAGCAGAAGAAGGGGATATTTTTACTCTGGCTCTACTGCCACTATGTACTACAACTGATCTTATTGCAAGCAAGAGTCCTTTTCCCTCTCGTATGCGTAATGAATACCTAAATAGGTATTGAAAGTAATCCTTATATACCCTTTTTAACCTCTTTTTTTCTTTCTGCGATATCCTCTTACCATAAATGCGATACATGCAGAGATGCAGATCCAAAGAAGAAGCGGAAGAAGAAGGTAAATTACTTGTAAATAGGGATTTACTTCACTGCCACTTTGACTTGTATCGAGGATGTGGGGGCACTTAAATTTAAAATTATGCGTTTTGCAAATAAAATACAGCACGAATGAGAGCAGCAGCAGCGGAGGCATTGTCGTCACCAAGTAAAGCCAAAGCCAAGTTAAATGTCGGTTTCATCCATTTTCGCTCTCAAAAAGAAAGAGATCGGCTCACTCCTCAGCTTTAGATTTAGCTCATCGTCAGAAAAAAAAGAAGAAGAAGAAGAAATGTCGAATATTTTCTTTTCTTTGAAAGTTACTTGTTTCCTACTAAAAAAAAGAGCGACTGCCACCAAGCAATCCTCCAACACCACTACTGCCACCATCAACCTACCACCCAATGACAGTTCCAAGAAGACCTCGTCGAAGAAGTCGAAGAAGAAAAGAAAGAAAGAAAAAAGCAATCTTTTATTTATTTAGGTCACGTTTTCTTCTTCTCCGTTATATTAGCTTAAATATTCTCTCCTCTTCCTCTTCCTCACATCAGTGAAAGGGCAACTTGAGCCAACAATACGGGCATTTAGGGGACAATAAAATACGCCCTAAATGTTCGTCGAGAGGACTTTGCTTTGGCAAACTTCTTTTTTCCTTCTTCCTTCTTTCTTCTATACTTCCACTTTGGATTCTATTCTGGTGGATTGGTTAAAGATGGATAAATCTGTCACTTGTCCCATTTTTTATCCTGTTTCCTTCCCGTTTCCACCAAAAGCAGCAAAAAACAGCAGCAGTAGAAGCAGCAGTCCAATTATACCTCTCTTCTCTCTCTAAAAAAGAAAATACTTTTAATACTAAATAAGTGCCTTTCTTTTATACGCAATTTACAAAGACTGAGACTGAAAGAGAGAAAAGATTTCCCCGATTTTGTTAGCTTTTAAGCTTTTTTGTTCTCATTCTCCTTCCTTCTCCAGAACATTTAAATCTGGTTTGGTTTCCCTAATGTGCTCCCTTTTCCTGCTTGGAATGGCTCGCAAAACAATCCATGTCAGTCTTCTTCTTCTTTCTCCTCCTAAATGTAGGAGAGGAAAGAATAAAATAATCGGTATTATTATTCTCTCAGCTCTTAAAGCTCAACTCAACACTAAAAAAAGAAGTACTGCCCTTCATCCATTGAAACGTCATTGCTATTATATTATTGCTCTGCTCTGCATTTATTTCAGAATTTACTTAATATAAATAAAAACAAAACAGCAGAAAACCCTTTTTCTGTTAATGTTCCACCACTCATTCATTCTTTCACGAGGAACAAAATGTGAAAATGTTTTGTTTTGCTTTCACAATAGCAAAAGAAGGAAGCCTTTCATGGCAGTAGTAGTGCAGCAGCTGAATAGTTCAATAGAAAGGAGGACGAGACGAGAGGCAGAGGAGAGTAGACGAGGTCACATAAATTTACGTTGTGGTTTGGCCTATTAAGTAACTAATAATAAGTCACTAAGCTCTTTTTCTCTTTAATTTTTTCTGCTTTGCTTTTGCTCTGGCTTTTGTGTTTTTTTTGCACTCGTTATTATTATTCAACAAAGGCATCGTTCCGCTACTTTGCCATTTTATTACACTGGAAAAATTATCTATTGAGTTGATTCCACTCTACTCTCTACTCTGACCCATATCCATTAACCTTGCTCTGTTGCTCTGCTCTTTCCTGTTCTGCTTTTATGCTAATTGGTACTATTACAAAAGCTCATTATAAATTAGAAGAGGGCTTCCCTCAATAATTTTCTGTGTCATTTGCAAATAATTAGCAATGTTCCCATTCTGTGTAGATGTAAAAGCTAATTAATGAAAAAACTAGCCAAATGGCCGCTCTTTCGCCAGTTTTTCTCTCTCTCTCTTGTTCTACGTAATTTACTTTTTTTGTTGAAAGCAAAGATTTTTATTGTACGAGTATTTCACTGAATACTGCTATATTGAAATGCATTGGATGAATTGAATGAAATTTATTTCTCAATTTACAAAAGAGCTCCATCCAGAGTTCACAGAGTTTTGCTAAAACAGCTTCTCATGAATAAATAATAAAGAATACAGCAATATTTCAAGTTTTATGTGCGTAGGAATAAAAATATTAAACATAATAAAAATAATAAAATGAATCTGTCCTTGCTTGTCCCTTGTGAAAAAATATCACGAATCACAAGCAAAATTTTATTATGCTAAACATATTTCATAAAACTTAACATGATATAAACGCATAAATAGTCATACTTTTAGTCTGGATGAATGAATCACGAGAGAGCGTCGGCGGACGCATATCCGCAAAGGCAACGGAGAACGTCACAACGAGATTCCTGTGGCTTGGTGTTGATCTTCCCTCCAAAAGTAATGTAAGCCAAGCCCGATTTTACTTTTACAGTTTACAATTTACTTTTTACACTGCTTCACATTTCTACACTTTTGTCTCTTCTCTTCTCTTTCTAACCAAATATATTTCCGTTTTTTCTCAGGGAATAAATTGCACAGCATGAAATCTAATGAAATGAGAGGAATTGTATCTCGTCATCCCACCAACCAAACCCATCTCATTTCATTGAATGCATTAAAATACGAACGGAGAGAGCAAGACACAAAAAAGGACAAGCAGCAGAAGAAGAGGAGGACATACGACGACTACGAGAGCGACAAAATTCCAGTAAAATGTTCCTCGCTACTACAAGAAGGCAAGTCACAATCAAACAACTGAAAGCAAGCAAAAGGTTTTGTTCTAACGGAATTACAACTTACAACAACACCACTACGACTAGTTGGACGTGGTAAAGAATGAAAGCTTTTGCTTTACTTTGCTTTGCTTTACGTTTGCTTTTGCACTTAAAATCTGAGCAGTGCTACTACGTACAGAGAACTAACTGACTGAGCTTGAGTTTGTCTCTGGATAGAATAAAATGAAATCGAAGAGTAAAGGAGGAAGGACAAGGAGCGAGAATAGGAAAAAGACTGAAAGAAAGAAAGAAATGAAATAAAATAAATTTGCGATCTAGTTGAATGGTATTAGCGGATGGCACTCTCTTCTCCTTTTCATTCTCACACAGACACACTTAAAACTTCGGTACTTCGGGGAGAGAGTGAAGCCAAAGCAAAACCAGGGAAGAAAATTGGTAAAGAATGAAAGCTTTTGCTTTACTTTGCTTTGCTTTACGTTTGCTTTTGCACTTAAAATCTGAGCAATGCTACTACGTACAGAGAACTAACTGACTGAGCTTGAGTTTGTCTCTGGATAGGATGGAATGAAATCGAAGAGTAAAGGAGGAAGGACAAGGAGCGAGAATAGGAAAAAGACTGAAAGAAAGAAATAAAATAAAATAAATTTGCTATCTAGTTGAATGGTATTAGCGGATGGCACTCTCTTCTCCTTTTCATTCTCATTCTCACACAGACACACTTAAAACTTCGGTACTTCGGGGAGAGAGTGAAGCCAAAGCAAAACCAGGGAAGAAAAGAGACAGCAGAGAAGAAGGGAAGAGCAGACCATGTACCGTATTATACGTACGTACATATGAGGATGAGCTTTACTTCAACTTCAACATAAAAAAAGTTGTAGGAAATTGGGAAGGAGAGGAAGAGAGTGAGAGTAAGGCCGTGTGTGTCAGTAAATGAATTAGAGATGCGAAATGAAAATAAATGGACAAGTTCTTCAACAACCAAGCAACGCAACGTTCCCTTTTCTCTCTTCCCTTTTCCCTTACAAGTTCACAGCAGAAGCATGAAGCAGCAGAAGCAGAGAAGCAGCTGTAAAGTAGGTATAGATGAGATGATTGGAGAAAATTTCTCTTGAAATTGGAATATTTTTTAAGGTTCATAATAATGTATAAAGGGAATATGGAATAATTCCCGGAAGAGAAAGTGCTGTTGCTGCTGCTGCTGCCGCCGATGTTCTGATGTACACTTTCTCTAGTCTCTCTTTTTTTGTCTATTTTTTTACCAAAAAACAGAAGCAGCAGCAATAGCAAAGCAACAAACACAGAGAAAAAATTCTAAGTGAACATGGCTTAGCTTTACAGAAAGCTTCATGTAAGTAAGCATGGAATAGCAGCAGCAGCAGCTTGCCAGAAGCAATATAAAAAAGAAAAAAACGGAAGCAAAAACGAAAATGGAATGAAATACCCTTTGCAAGTTGCAAGTTCACATCATTTTCTTCGTTCTGCTACTGAAGAAGTTTTTAACCAGATGAACTGAAAATAAAAATATTATGTATAGTGAGTGAGTAAGCAATAGTAATGGATTGTGTGAAAATAATACGGAAGAAAGAAGGAGAAATTTTTTTATATTAGATAAAAGTACAAAAAAGCGCAATAATAATAATAATATGATACGTTTTTTGTTGCTGCTACGTACATTACTTGTGAACCCTTACGGTTTATGAAATAAAAATGAAAGTTCTCAGGCTTAGGTTCAAGCTCAACATCATCGCATCAGAAGTAGAGTTTTTATTATTATTTTTTTGCTAAAATAAGCTGGTTGGAGCATGGAACATTGCATCACATCGTTTGACAAGAAAAACATGTACAGAAATAAGCACCGACAGCGGCAATATAATAACATCACATCATTTTCATGGTTTTCATACTCTCATTAAAATAACACGACGGAATAGAACGGAGAACGGAGCAGCAGCGTATGTTTGTCATGCGATATAGTGATGAGTACTTAAGAAAGCTTACTTTTGATCTCTCTATGAAAACAGAAGGATAAAAATGAAAGTAAGTAAACTAAAAACGAGGGCAAAGGGGAGAAAATATTGATGCATAAAGGATTGAGAATGAAGTTTTTAAGACAAACTTGGAAACTAATAATAGCAATAATAATAATTATTATTAAGACTTTCTTACAGAAATAATTAATCCAAACAGATAAGATTTTATTTTAAAAACATTAATTGAAATTCCCAATCGTGACAGCCTTTTCACTTAAAATATCTACAGTTTGAATGCAATGCGAAATTGTTTAAATATTTTAATACTGCCAATCCGAGACAAGTAAAAAGAAAAACAGTTGTAACTAAACGTAATGTGAAATTCAAGACTACATACATTAAAGGGTAATCAGCATATCATATCAGCATCAGCAATCATCATCCTTCTTTTTCAATATTTTTATTTCTAGAAAAATCTGTTTTTCTCTTAAAATAAGCTTAAGTGATAGCTGATATGTAAACAAAATTAGTAGTAGCAGCTTTTCTTCATAGATAAAAGGAAATGAAACAGAAACATCTTTTACAAACAAAGAAACAAAAGAAAATGATGAACTGTTAAAATCACGGGATTAACAAACTTTCCCTCAAGTCACTATACTCTCTAACAGCATAGTAGTTGAGAAGTCACTTTGAATAAAGATGATACAAATTCTTAATTCTCTAAATTTTCTTCTTACTATGCAAAATATCAGAAGCAGTGCAAGAAAGAAAGAAAGAAAGAAGTAAAGAAATAATGAACCAAGTGAGAATTCACTATTCTCTGCTCCTCACTATTCACAGTAAAGCAAACCCTTACCCAAGAACTTTTCCTCCTCTCTGACCACAAAAACTTGGTGAAAGCCACACTCGACTCAGCAGCTCACACAACACAGAGGAAAAAAATTTCTCCTGAGCTAAGCTAAAAGAAACGTATCTTCACTCCGCATCTTTTGGAACAGAATTCTTGAAATTGGAATAATGTTTCTTTCTCTTCTTCGTCTTCTATGCTCATCTCTATTTCTTCCATCGCATTGCATTGCTTGAAAAGATTTCCGCTCCACCAAAAGAATATTTTCATCTTCAATTTTTAAAAAAAAACTAAATTGTAAAGATGAGGACGAGAGAAGCCAAGCCAAATGGAAAAGGTAAAAGAAGGATTCCAACACCACCACCTCCACAACAGCATCGCGTGTGTTTGCAACAAACTAGAAACATCCTGATTCTGACTATACCTCTAAAAATTTCCTAAAACAGGGGAAACGAAGAAATGGAAGGAATTATCTTTTCTTTAACTTTTCTTTAGTTTATTACCCCAAAGCTATGCAAAAGGTAATAATAGGAAATAGCAGCAGCAGCAGCAGCAGAGAAGATGGAGAAATGAAGAAGGAGGATACTATGTGGATTGTATGTGGAGGAATGAATGAATGAGAAACATAATACCTAATAACATGTGTGGGGTGGTGGTGGTAGTGGTGTGGTGTGGGTTTGTGTAAAAACGACCTTCTTGTTAGCCTTCTCCTTTTCCTCCTTCTTCTTGTTCATATTCTTCTTCTTCTTCTTGTTCTTCTTACACAATTTTCTGAATAGGAAGGAAGATTTGTTAAAGGATAAAGTAAGAATTGGAATGGATTTGGTTAGAGAGAAAGGGAAAAACAGTTTTTGCTGTGAAAGCAGGAAAAACATAAGGAAAAGGGAAAACTAAGTTTTCCTGTTTTTGGAGCTTCTACGAACAAAACGAGGAATTAGGTGGGGAAAAACCAAGTTTTCTTCACCCTCACACACATAAAAATTGTTTTAAAGAGAAGAAGATTAGATATTTTTCTTTGTGGGTTCATCCCTCATTCTTTTCCTTCTTTAAAATTAGAAGTGAGTGAGGAATAAGGTGGCCTTGCAAAAAAGTTTTAAAAACATTTTTATTTTATTTTCAAAAGTATAAAAGATTTCTATTATTTTTGAGGAGGATTGAATTGAAGTTGGATTTTGAATGGATTTAAGATTGAGATTGAAAAGGCTTTGTTTGCTTTTTCAACGAGAGTCTTCGGTTTTTTATTTGAAAGATGAGCAAAAAATCACTAACTGGACTTGTGTCATTGATTCTTCACATTTTATCCATCATGTCATCATCATTTACGGTTTTATGAGCTTGAACTAGCCTCGTTTGTCTTTTTTCTGCTTTTGGATGGACTGGACTTTTTTGTCGAAGAAATGCGTGTTCTATTGAAGAAACGAGTGGAGACTGCTCATAAGAAAGTCGTTCGCTTGGTCCGTGTTCGACTTTCTAAGGCGAGAGAAATAAATTGAGTGGAAAATTGATACGTGACTTTGTACCTTCAAAGAAGAGAGGAAAAAATCTGAGAGGTGACGATGATGATGGTATGGCGCTACGCAATAGTAAAGGTGGTTTGGTTTATCCCTTTCTATTGACTTGGACTTGTTAGATCCTCCTTCTTACTTCCTTTTTCATCTTGTTCTTATCGATATCCAAGCTCATGATCCAATTCAAACTTTTACACGGTTAACATGCCATAATAGCCATGTTTGATGATTGCATGGAAGCTGCTGCTGCATTTTATTGCATCTACACATTTCACAACCTAATCGACCGAAACTTTTTCTACTTGTAAATGTTACTTCAGTGTACTCAGATTAGAAGTTTGCATTTGTGCAATTGACAAAATTAACAGTTTTAAAATAAACAATACATTGTACGAACATATATTCTGGTTCAACCAATGTAATCAATCTTGGAAACTAACATTTAATTACACGGATTGATTTAATTAAATATTTGTGGACAGTAATATTAATATCAATTATTCGCATGTGACGGGATTCGACATGAAACGTTTGCTCAAATCAATAATTAAAAACATATTCTTGGCTAGATCAGTAAAAATGTTTAATACGCTGTGTATTATATTGAGAAAACATTTTGTTCTTTTGATTTAAAATTTATGTAAAGGTTATTATTCCTGTTATCCTTTAACTTAATTGCAAAGCATTGTTATAAGCACTTAACTGAATTTGTTTCATCGATGATTTAAATGATTGATCTATTCAATCAATGTGTTTATGATGTAATGAGCTAAGATTTTTTTTGTTAATTAGTTGCTTGTGCCGTATTTATGTATGACTTAGTACCTTACAAAATAAAAGAAGCAAAATGCTGCGATTCCAGATTGAAGGTCGTAAAGGGCTTTTCTGCGTAAAGTAACTCGATTCACACACTTACATAAACTCCTGCCTCAACTTTCGATCAATTGAACTTTTTAAACGCTCAACCTCCCATAATAACCTTTTTTGGTAGTTTTACACAAAATCTGCTGCTACTGCTGCGCTACCTTACACCTTTTTTGTCCTCAACATTACATTCCAACATCCCCATTGCTTCAACTAAAAACCAAAACCCCGGAAAACTGGACTTTTTTCTTGGTATAAAGGAGAAGGGCCGTTTTCTTCTTCTTCTCCAGAAAGTTTAGAAACCCGTCGAATCCATTTTCCTCAAAAGTTTTTGAATGAATGCATGATTAGAGCTGAACTTTAAATTACTTCGGTTCATCTCTCTTCTCTTCAGCCAAACCATCCGAGAGAAAACAGGATTCTCACACTATTCATACAACACCGCATAATATCCGTCTATTTTTGTCTTGTTTTTTCTTGCCTCCTGCATCTGCACAGCCTATTAACATAGCCATTACAAAGTGCTTCCCTTAAACACAAAACGACTTCCTTTTTTAAAAAAGAACCTTGCATAAGACCAACCATAATTTTTTTGCTGGAGGTTACGTCGCTGCTAATGCTCTGCTTGGTTCTCTTCGTCTTTTCTCTACATCACTAAAACTGTCTTTAAGATCATTTGCTTAATCATATGAAAAATGCTCCTAATGTACGAAAATATAAGCGTCGCGGTTTTTTAAAACGAGCTAACATCGCATCACCTCATTTAAAAGCTTAAAGGTTTAATAAAAAATGGCTCGAATATATAAACTAAACTGCTCCTCTTCCCTCATGTTTATGCGTTTAGCTTTTAACGAGTAAGCTGAACTTCTAAAAAATGGGTTCTTATTTTTAAAAATGCAATTTTCCACCAGCCTTTTATTTTTCTCTTTCACACCTCTAGACTAAAATAGATCGTTAAAGAAGTTGCTTTTTCGCTACTAATCATCATCACGAACGGTATCACAATATGAATCTCTATTTCTCATTTAGGCAATATCTTTTTTCTTCTTCCTTGCCTTCCTTCCATCCATCCATCTATCTGCTTTGTTCATTCTTCTCTTCTATTCTTTTTCTCTTCTTTCTTGTCTGTGTGCAGTTAACAAAGACATTAGAAGGATGAAAGTGTAGTTTTTCTTCTTAAATTCCCTCCAGACGAGAATAGTGAATTAACCACAGTTTAAGAATCTACTACTCCAAAGGAGAGAGAGTTCAGTTTCTCCAGATACTACAAAGCTACTTCCTTTTATACATTTCTATCTGTCTTTTAACGCAGTAGAAGAAGCATA
>JAHZNJ010001702.1:0-10241 GCA_027744475.1 Lepidocyrtus cf. sotoi NNG-2020 | reverse complement strand
AACTAGTTTAGTTTACTCAATTTTTTGAAACAGAATTTTAACTTTGCCAAAGCTCCTTGCGAGCAAAGTGCTACCAAAACTAAATAAATGTACATAATTTGAAGAAATATCAATACCACGAAGAAAAATCGGGCGATACTTCGCAAACTTACGTTAAAGACTAAATACAGGAATACATAAAATATTACACAGTGAAAGTAGGTCAACGATTTATGACAATTTTAATTATAAACGAATGCAATAACTTTCTCAGAAATAAAATACCGCTACAATTGTTGATTGTTTGGGGAGTTAGTATATAGGGCACTACACCCGTTTGAATGAAATCAGATTTATTTCCATTATTCAAAGCTTGCCTTGGATTTTGATTTTCAATATAGCAATTTGTAATTTTGTAGTAATGAAAAAAACTTTTTTCGATTATAGATTATCGACTCCTCGCCGCAATCGCCATCGAGCATTCGTTTACACGGCACACACGTTTGATGTAAGATTAAGTTGAACTCATGCCACGACACTCCGCCAAGTTTCTCAGCTATAATTATATACCAAAATTGCATGTTTTGAAAATGATAGTTTATTTTATTTAATTACGAATCATACTATATACAACAGAGCTTGTTTAAAAATAATTTACTTGTTCAAGCTCCTTAGCAGTCCGTTCTTCAAGCTGTCTAATATCTTCGATTGTTAGTCCGTACCATTGATCCATTAAGAGGAAAATTCGACTATTTAATGAAAGCATTAAACATTGATTTAATTTATTACAATTACAACAATTAATTTACTTAATTGATTTCTGGGTTATTTTTATTAATTGATAATACCGATGAAATGCTGTAAACATTCTCCGCTGCGTATTTGCGATAAATGTTTCCATTCGACCTTGTATTCCAAATATTTTTACGTCAACCGTTACCACCTTGTAGCAAGTCATTACAGGAATAGTCTAATATAAAAATTAAAATGAAATGAACTACTTAAAATTCAGCTCGTTTCAAAAAATTGAGTAAACTAAACTAGTTGAAGTATTTTTTAAAAACATTTTTGATTAATTACATTGTTATTCATGAACCAATTTGGCTCCAACGGTCCACGTCCCGTCTTGACACTAAAAATATCACCGATACTGCCACAATTGATACAAGATTCTTCGTAAGATCCTAAATTGTCGGCAATATCAATTACTTGAACCTCTCTCTGCTGAAGTTTCTCTGGCGGAAGGTTGATTGCATTTTCAGTATCTCCTCTGTCAGACAAGTGAACCGTTTCAATCGTTATCGTCAACCTTTCTCCTAAATATTCATTCTAAAAAACAAGCAACTTATTATGGCATTTTGCATATTTGCATAATAAAATGTACATTGTAAGAGTACTTAATTAAGTCTTACCGTTAAAACTGTCTTGCAATAAGGAAACGCATTCCAGGACTCTTCTTGAAGATACAAACAACCTTTCGGGGTCAGTAATCGAATAAATGTGGGAACCTTGCTGCAAATGCGATACAATACACATTTATCCAAATTATAATGTATTTAATTACAACCCGCTGTGGAAATACTGTTGGAAATAAAGTAATTAGCATACTGATCCAAGTGTAATTTTTTCATGGTATACTGTCCACTGTGAACTCCCAATACTCCCAAGTCTTTATCAGTAAATGGTACGTTTATTATATCTTCAACTCCATCACCACCTCCGGTTTCCAGCTTGGATGTTTCCATTGTTGCATACAACTGCGCAATGTTATATTCGTCGAGGCTCACGGGCATAGGAATGCGGCTGTTGGTACAATTTCCAAACAATTAATCATTATAAATCGGTTTAAGCGTATAATTTCATACTATCTTTGAGTTAGCCACCACGATCGATCAAATTATTACTACTTTTATTATTAACTTACAATTCTTTTATCAACATCTTAAACTATTTCAATTTTGGAGACTAAAATTTTGTTCCAGAAGGGTTGGATGTTGGATAGATTATGAATGGGCGCTGCTAATTGTCTAATTTTGGAGAATCTGATTATTTACTACTTATTCTTACTGGAAAATATTTTCAAAGACAATCAACAGCTACATGTTACGAAGTTTTTTTTTCGAAAACAGAAGCAAGAAACTTTGCATCTTTTGAAAAAAAATTCATTAAAAATTCATTTAATCATTTCTGATTGTTGACCAGTCGTCCAGGTAAATGTAATTTACAGCTTAGGTATTAGCACGTGGAAACATCATGTATTGTGCCATTGACAAAGATTGACATAAAAGAAATCTAAAACGGAAATGAGTTTGCAATAATGATTAATATCTATTTTTGTCTTATAGAGCAACCCTTTATGTATGTGAAGACAAGTTCTGTTGAAAGAATCATTCAAGGTGACTTACCTATTTATCCTAAGGATGATCCTAAAGGATAGCCTAAGGCATCCGCTTCATTCAGAAAGTCAAACTATAAAATTATCTTCATCTTATCGATATTGTTATCCATCTTGTAATAAATTAACTACAAATTCATATATAACATTATTCTTAAGAGAGTAGCATCATCTAAATGTACATGAGTCATGCATCATGCATTAAAGTAAATAGAATTGGGTTTTGGCGTGTGAATGAATGGTGTTAAAACGTTGTTAAAACAGACAACAAAGAATCTCTCCATCCATCCGATTGTGGAAGCAGCAGCAGCATCATCATTATAGGTATCCATGCAAGAGATTCACAACAATCGTTGTCTCACGCGCGCAGTATTGTACATTGTACTGTAACCATGAATGACGAAGGCAAAACATTAGTCATTTTTATAAATTCATCTTCAAGTTCAGCATTGGTCATCTTTACCATCAACAAAGTAGTATAAAAGACTCAGTTCAAAGATGTCTTTCTTCTGACAAATCATCTCTTTCTAATCATATTACAAAGAAATTTTGCAAACTTGTAAACGAAGCTCAATGTTAGGAAAGAACAGTACAGAATATAGAAATAAATGAGCAAATACAAATGTTAGCTGGCTTTTGTAGACAAGGAAAGGGACTCGCTAAAATTTTCATCTCGTTAACCTTGAGCTTGAACATGTTTTTACTTTAGAATGCGAATGACTACAAGAACAATTATATCAACTTTGAATATATCATCATTGCTGCATGTAATACCTGACCTGTGAAGAATTTCTTCGTGTTTTTTAACTTTTGAATGACGTGACGGGATTGAATCGTGGGAACTGCATTATATATTGTATAATATAATATGGGAATGATTTTTTTAGCAAACGAAGCAGAATAAAATTAAATAAAAATTTTATGTTCTTGTTTAAAAACTCTTAAACCTACTAAAGCTGCTAAATACCTCGATTCTGCAGATTTCTGCAAATTACGTGCGACTGGACTGGACACACAAGCACATACCTATATGCATTGTAATATTTGTAATAGATCTGTGGGATTTTTCTGCTTTCCTGTTTTTTTCTTCCTCATCAGCGCAGAGCATCGCTTATGTTTGAAAATAGCCTGTCAAAATGTTGATTATGTTGCAAGTCTTGGATAGATAAAAGTGAAATCACAGGCAGAACAAAAAATCTTTCAGGAATCAAAGAACATATTGTAGTCTGTTGGATAAATACTAATATTGCTGCTGGAGCAAAGATAAAAACAGATAAAGATGGTCAAGTCAAAGTCGGCTTAACTTTTTAACTCTTTTGCTGCCGTGCATTATATATTACCTACGCAATCGCCTTATGTAACAAACACAAAGCAAAAAAATGCAGATAGTATCACTCCATTGAACCGTTTGGTATCTCCATGCGCGTTTTTCTTCTTCATGCCATCATGCATGGATAACTCCAGTGCTACAAAATAGAGATAGAGGGGCTTATTCTCATATCATCATCATCATCTCATTTTAATTGTAAGTCTTATTTCATTAAATTTTCCTCGTAGTAGAGTACTAAAATAATGATTCACAAAGTATTTTGCAATTCACGGCAGAGTTCACACAAGAAGATCCACTCACTCACAAGGAGCAACAGAACAGAAGAAAGACGGCGAATTAAAGATGAGTAGTAGGAATGTCTAAGTCGTATTAATATAAATTGGCTGCTTGCTACTACGCTACAGCTCTGCATCTTTAAAGCCCACAGACCAAA
This sequence comes from Lepidocyrtus cf. sotoi NNG-2020, assembly GCA_027744475.1. Classification (NCBI taxonomy): domain Eukaryota; kingdom Metazoa; phylum Arthropoda; class Collembola; order Entomobryomorpha; family Entomobryidae; genus Lepidocyrtus; species Lepidocyrtus cf. sotoi NNG-2020. The sequence goes on along the minus strand of JAHZNJ010001702.1, from coordinate 6,104 downwards.
AGCTGGAGGAAGACTCTTTTTCTGATTATAAACTTCAGTTAAATATGTACGCTGCGCTACAACGACAATGACAAAGCTGCAGAAGTTCCACCTTGGAAATCTAGTTATATTATTACCTGTAATTGCGTTTCCAACAGGAAGTGTGAAGCTAATCAATTCTTAACAGTTTGTAAACATGTTGAAGTGCTAGTGTGAAGCCAGAAGCCACTATTAAAATTGTATTTTGTATTTAATTGATTCATGAAATTATCAGCATAATTCGTTCTAGTAGAAAATTAAATGAACGAAAGTGGTGAGCATTCACGGTAATGCTAAAATAAGCTTTTGGAACCAAATTTCGTCTTCTTAGATATAACGAGGCACGAAAGCGACAAAAGTCCAGTAACGCTGCGGTGTTTAAATTACTTGTTACTTGTTTTCTTCAAAAAAGGAGATGCATATTTTGAGTATATTACCGTTACAATGAAGATTTGGGAATTAAAATGGGGGAAAGTGATACGGTGTGGAACTGGCTTTCTTTTATTTATTCTTTTGTTGTTTAATAAATGGTTTGAAGTGAGCTCCGTGACAGTGACATCATTGTCAGAACCGTATCACCTTGTCAGTGGTAACAGAAGTGTAAGGTCTTCAACTGCTGTAGTTAATTCCAAAAATCCAATTAAAAATGATGGCATCAAATATTCGTATAGATTATTTAACAACGTGGTGCCAGAGAAGTATTTATTGACTATTTCACCAGTATTGGAGCCAGGGTTTGAAGACTCCATTGGAGAGCAATGGCAAGCTCCCGGTTCTGTACTGATAAGTGTTCGTGCAGTGCAAGAAACGAAGAGCATAACATTCCACTCGAAGAACATAACAGTACATAATATTTCGGTATGTTTATAAAGTTAAGATAAAATCTTCACAGAGTTATGAAATAACTAATAACACTCACAACTCATAATAATGCTTAAAAATTGTTAAATATATTCCAGATAACAAAGAATGCAGAAAACGTCCCAGTTAAAAATATCTCCTTTGTTGAGAAGTATTCGTATATTACTTTACATTTACTTTCACCTTTGGTACCCGGTGAAAAGTATGACATAGACATCCAATTTACATCATACGTCTCCGAAGCTTTAAATGGTATAATTGATAACGAGAAATGATTGTTGGAATCACAAATAATTTAACGCTTCTGTAAAAGGTTTTTTAAGTAAAAATGTATCATTAATTTTACTAATAGGGTTGTTTCGTTCAAGTTACAAAAATGATGAGACCGGAGATGTGGAGTAAGTTGCTTTAGATTGTTGAAAACATTACCTTCTTTGAGTGTTTCAAGTTTATGATAAAACTGCACCAATAAAATGTTGTGCAAAAATAGGACGGCAACAGAACTACATTGCCTTGTTCAACACTGAATCAATTAGAAATGAGACAATGTGAGGCATACCAATTAGATAAAATTGTACATTTAGCTCAAATGGCTACATTAGCAAGTAAACCATGTAAACTAAATTATCTGTATAATATAATGTTTATTGGCTGATAGGGACAATGTTACTGGTTGGGTTTGGGAAACATTCGCCCCAACAGTGGCAATGTCGACTTACTTAACAGCGTTAGTGATTGCAAAATTTGATTACTCTGAAGCTTCTGGAGACCTACTTCCTGACATCAAAGTCAGGGTATGGAATAAATATCTTAACCTTGCTTTTCTTTTCGCTGTCAAAAATTAATCAAGAATGAGACCTAAATGATTTATTATAAACTGGTTTGTTATGACTTTTTAAAACTAGACTTATGCACCTCAACATTTTATTAAACAAGGAGGCGCACAATACGCCGCGAGTACTGCTGAACGTATTTTATTCACATATGGAGAATATTTTGGCGAAAAGTATCCAATGAAAAAGTTTGACTCTGTTGCAGTTCCCTCATTTCTATATGGAGGTAGTGTTATTTAAGACTTATTTAAAAACAGCGTTTTTCATTTGCATAATATTTAATAAGTATGCAATTTTTCAATAATCTTTAATATAATAATATATAATATATATATATATGCAATTTTTATATAATTTTTATATTATTTCAGCTATGGAAAATTCGTTGCAGCAAACCACCTACAACATTTTATTGGTGCAGTTTTATCATAAACTTGAAACACTCAAAGAAGGTACTGTTATATATATTTAAGACTTATAAACAGCGCTTTTCATTTGCATAATATTTAATAAGTTTAATATTTTTTAATTTTTAATTAATTAATATATTAATTAATTAATAATATAGCTATGGAGAATTACGGATTATCTATCTTTCGGCAAGTTGGAGAAGCACTCATTATGCAACATTTTTTTAAGAAAATTTTCCCTTAAAATTGTGAATTTATAAATCGTTTAATGCTCTCCTTTTAGTGAGACGTTGCTTCTACACTTCAATAATTATTCGACTGAGTCTCAGCGTTACATCGTGACCAATGTAATATGCCACGAGCTTGGGCATCAATGTACGTGATTTACATTGTTACTCCGCACGTCGTATCATAGTTTTCTTTGATTTGATTGATACGATAATATTCTTTTAAAGGGTTTGGGAATTTGGTATCACCCACGTGGTGGACGTACTTATGGCTGTCTGAGGGATTGACAAAGTTTACTGAATACATTGGGTTGAATGCAACAGTTCCGGAATTTCAACCATGGGATATTTTTATATCAGAATCCCTACAAATGGGACTACGGCTGGACGGGGATCAAAGGACATCTCACTCCTTAAAAATTGACGAGGATGCCTGGCTAATGAAAAGTGAAATGGAATGGTTCGATGACATTGCTTACAAAAAGGGAGGATCTTTAATTCGAATGATGCAAGGATTTCTAACTGAACCTGTTTTAAAGAGAGGACTCGGAAGATATCTTTCACGGTTGTATGTACCTACCTCAATTGTAATTGATCAAAAAAATTGTTTTTTTGTACGGCTTTCTCTTAAAAAGTAATCTTTCTTCTGTTCTTTGCAGGAAATATAAAGCTGCAGATCAAGATGACTTGTTTATGGACTGTGACATTGAAGCCGGACTAGCCCATAAGCTTCCAGAAAACACTACCTTAAAAGAAGTAATGTCAGATTGGACTTTAAAATCAGGATTTCCACTGCTAACTGTAGAGCACGTTCCTGGTACAAATAATGTCAGAGTATTTCAGGTGAGAACGTATTTACGTTGAGTCGAAAATCTTTAAAAATGATAGTATGTATAATTATAAAATACAAATTAATCATTCTAATTAAATCACAGGAGAAATACATTGCATCTCAAGCAACCAGAAGAACAACAAAACAAAAGTCGAAGTGGTATATTCCAGTGTCCGTTGCTACCACAGGAAATCCTAATTTCGATCCAGGTGCTGAATTCTGGATAAGAAAAAATGAAAGCTCGGTCGTGCTTACTCTGCCTGCAACTTCCTGGATAATTTTAAATGCAGGAACAACTGGATTCTACAGAGTACTATACGATGATGAGCTGACAAATCGCATTACTAACCAGTTAAATACATCACCTACGACGATTGACAGCTATGCCAGAAGCCAGTTGTTTGATGATTACTTCAATGCTGCTTGGAATAGTAATTTTTTAAGCTTAAATTGTTACAATTTTGCACAAGATTAATCTTCTCTTAAAGGAATTTGGCTGAATTAAAAATTATTGTTTAATTAGGATATATCCCTATTCAGCAAGCCCTAAATTTGACAAAGTATCTCAATGCACACGCAGAAACAGAAAATGTTGTGTGGACAGCATTGTTTTCAATGCTGAAAGGATCTTTCAGACTCTTCAAGGAACAACCAGAAGAATTGGAGATCTTCAAAAACTATTTTCTACCAAGGGTGGAGAAAGCAATTGACGCAGTTGGTGTTCTTAAAGGAATTGGGCTAAAGTAAATATTTCTGTTTAATTAGGATATATCCCTATTCAGCAAGCCCTCAATTTGACGAAGTATCTCAAAGCACACGCAGAAACAGAAAATGTTGTGTGGACAGCATTGTTTTCAATGCTAAAAGGATCTTTCAGGCTCTTCAAGGAGCAACCAGAAGAATTGGAGATCTTCAAAAACTATTTTCTACCAAGGGTGGAGAAAGCAATTGACGCAGTTGGTGGCTTCGATGCAATAAATGAGACTTCAAAGGGGATGCCAGTCATAAGACATGCGCAACTATTAGATTGGGCATGCAGCCTAGGTTCTCAGGGTTGTATTGAATACTCCACAAATCTTGTAAAATCATGGAATTCTACCGGCTCTCTAAAGTACATGTTTTATTACAAATTTTGAATATGGAAAGTAGCAATTCCTTTCAAATAAGCTTTTAAATATTTTTCTTCTTCTTTCAGGGCCCCATTAGACTTTCGAGTTGTTATTTTGTCGACAGCAGTCTCACATGACCCCACAGGAGAATTGACTGATTTTATAATGGAAAAATATAAAGCAATAGCGCAGCACAAAGATATGGCAGCGGTTAAGCTAAAAGAGCAAATGCTAACTGCTGTGTCAAGTACACGGGATCATGACAAAATAAAAATCTTCCTGGACACCATATTTCTGAGCAATGACCTGCCAAGTGAAGATGCAATTACATTACTCCAGAGTTTAGCTACGAATGTGGAATTAAAAATCTTCTTGGACACCATATTTCTGAGCAATGACCTGCCAAGTGAAGATGCAATTACATTACTCCAGAGTTTAGCTACGAATGTGGAAGCTTCAGAAATCACTCTGAATTACTTGAATGACAACTTTGATTCAATTGTGGAGCGATTTGGAGGCGATACTGCAGTGCTGACAGCTACAACCACTGCAATGGCACCGCATTTGAAAAGTCTAAATGGGCTATTTATGGTAAGGTTCAAATTAAATAGAGACAAAGTAACTAAAGTACATGCAAGTATAATATGGAAAGTAAGATAAGTTGCATTTAAATGATTACGCTCTGTTCATGTTTATTGCAGATTGAAAAGTTATCGAAAAATAATGGAAGATCTTTGCAAACTGCATTCGCACCTACTATTAACAGAATTCGAGCAAATATCATTTGGTACGACGAGTTCGGGGAAGACATGTTGCAGTTCTTTGAGCAAAACAAGTAGAAAATTACTCGTAGTAGAGTTGTCGTTAGTTGCTTATTGATCTCACATCTAAAGTTGAAGAAAGATATGTTTTTTCGTTACATTCAGTAGCTGTGGAAACAATTTTTTTTAGAGAATAATAATAACTAGGGCGATTATGCGAATTGTAAAAATTGCAATTGGCAAAGTTGATCTTTTTCTGCTCCGGTGTTGACTTTGACAATCCGAGCGACTCAGCCGACTCATTTTTTCACGATTCACGTATTTTATAGAATTTTCTTTGTCCAATTAAAAGTGGAAAAATGATTGATAGCAAAGCTGAAATCGTGATACTGGCCATTTTGGAGTTCGTTGGTCTCATGGTCGCCTTATATGGAATGTATCATCATTACTTCACCAGCTCTACTGCATCCGGTATCTTCTACTGTACCGTTTGGTATCTCTTCGGTGGACTTTGTCATTTGTTTGGACTAGTCTCACTTGGCGTGGAAAGATTTGAAGATGAAGCTAAGGGAGACTCACAGGCTATCCTACAATTTCACTACATGACGGGGTGGCTCTCATTAATAATCGGATATCCTCTGCTGGTCACTTATACTTGGACGAAAGTCTACCCAACCATGGCTGCGTATCTCCACCTTGCTCTCAGTGTTTTGCCAATACTTACACTACTTGGACGGCACAGCACGGGAATCGTAAGGACAACTCAGATTTGTACAGGACTTGCTGCTATATCTCATTTGCTAATTAGTTACAAGGCAGGCGAATCATGGGGAGTATACGGTGCTGTAGCGGCCGCAGTCAACATCATTGCCTTCTCTACCCCAACACGACACCAGATCTGGGAATTCAGCGCACGAGAACTTTTTATCATCGGACTAGTAGTGACTTCCGTTATGATGACCCTCTCCATTGACAATTTGGATCGGCCAGTATACCCGCTTAAGAAACTATTTTAGAAGAACACTGAGTATTCGACAACATTATTTATTCATC
>JAHZNJ010001701.1:0-12807 GCA_027744475.1 Lepidocyrtus cf. sotoi NNG-2020 | reverse complement strand
CTGGTTCAACCGCTTTGGTCCACCTGGGCTGAATACAAAACCAATGTGAATCAGTCCATTGTTTTGGATTATGCTCGGAGAGTTATTGCTGAAGGCTTCAACACATCTCATATTGAAATGTAATACATGTAATACATAATAAAAATCTTTTGAACAAAGGAAAAAGGAAATATTGGTATTTAACAGAATTTTAGCAAAAGACAATTTTATTTTGATATGAAACAGTGACGATTTATGGGAAACATGCTACGGTGAGGAGGAATTCGATTTAAACAAGTTCCCAAATCCTAAGGAAATGATCGACGAAATTCATGAAATGGGATTGAGAGCTACTGCCTGGGTCCATCCATTTGTAAATTACGGTTGCCCAAAATTTACAGAAGGAGTGGAAAAGGGCTACTTTGTAAAGAATGTTAAAGGAAAAGTTGGATTCACGTCGTGGTGGCAAGGAAGCCATTCGGCGATTATAGACGTGACAAATGAGGAAGCCGCAAAGTGGTGGAGTGACAGATTGAAGAAATTACAGGAAGAAACTGGTCTCGATTCTTACAAATTCGACGCTGGAGAAACAAACTGGCTTCCTGCTTCAGCTGCATTGGATGGAGAAGACAAGCTTTGGCCGCAGATTTACACTACGAAGTTTGTAGAAACTTGTGCGGCTTTTGGGGGGCTGATTGAGACGCGAACTGGATGGCTTACTCAGGTTACGTTTTGCCATAGGTGAAAGATTTTTTGTTTGTTCGAAAGTTCAGATTCAGATTTTTTAACAATATTTTCCAATTTGTTTATTCTAGAAATACCCCATTTTTATAAGAATGCTGGACAAAGATTCCAGATGGGGATATGATAATGGTCTCAGGTCAATGATCCCAACCCTGCTTCAGTTCAGCATGAATGGTTATCCTTTTGTCCTCCCTGATATGATCGGTGGCAATAACTACGGGGGAGAGGAAATCACTCAAGAATTCTACATGCGTTGGCTTCAATCTAATATCTTCATGCCAGGTGTACAATTCTCCCTCGTCCCATGGAGAGTTGGCAAAACAGAAGCAGAGAGGGCCGAAACAGTTAAGATGTGTGTAGAAGCTTTGGCACATCGTGAAAAGTACGCTGATCATATATTAAGGGCTGCAAGACAAACGGTGGAGGATGGCGCACCAATGAATCGGCCAATTTGGTGGGTGGATCCCACCGACCGTGTCACGTTTACAATTGATGATTCATACATGCTTGGAGACTCCATTCTCGTTGCTCCTGTTCTCCATGAAGGCCAAACCACTCGAGATATTTATTTGCCAAGAGGAACATGGCTGTCAGGAGTGGACTCTTCAACAACTTACAATGGACCAACATGGGTTAGGGACTTCCCCGCACCTGTTAATGTCGTCCCATTCTTTATTAAGACTGCCTAATTAATATTATGCATTTGAAATAAGGTGAGTGAAGTTGTCCGAGCAAACTATGTACGCATGTACATACATAACTTAAAACTGAAAAGCATTATTCGGTGAGTTGTTAAAGTTGAAATAAATTGTCATTCGTAATCATTTGCTTCTTGTTTGCATGAAATATAAAATTAACTCAAAATCTACGATTAATTTATCATAAACAAACATTGAGCATTTTATTTTAAAATTTTGCACAGTTTGCTCTAAAATGAACGACAGAATGTTTCAAAAAACGTTTAAATATAATTTCGGAGTAATGTCTATTAAAGCATAAAAGCTTATTTTATAAATTCCCGTATCTTTCTCTTTGCTCTATAAACATTAAATATCTATATACATACTATAAACGTGCAAAAAATTAAAAGAAAACGATATCTGATACAATTTTCAAATGGACTTTTCTGGAATTAAAAGATGATTTAATTGTCATTGCCTATTCGTAATATTTTCAGTTACCTTTTCAGTTCATTCATACTATCATTTCATCAACATTTTGAATTATGGGTGGTTGTAAGCTAAATCTTAAATCACTCAAAACCCTTAAGTTTATATTTTATATATCATATCTAGAATAATTCGTAGAAGACAACAAAGTGGGCCGGAATCATTACATTTACCCCTTCTAAACATTATTAGTTTATAGGTAATTAAACACGCAATATTAACACATATTAAATATTATCGAGCATTTTGATTCCGTCGTCCATCATGACTGCAACTTATATCATTCAATATCTTTTCTATTACATACTACTAGTATTTTATATTTTATACCGGACAAACATTAAATTTTCAATTCTATATCGTGGTTTAGATTCATTTTACGTGCCTGAGTTTGTAATAAACTACAAAATACAAATTAAATAATTTAATATTAATTACGGACAGTTTCCTAACTTTTCTTAGGTAAAAAATCGGTAGTGTTTATTTTATTGTACTATGTACTGATTACTGATAAAAATCTATGGCATGCGTTTTAAAGTATTCAATCAAGCAGGTAGTTCCAATAACGATTAAGTCAAAACGGAATTTAATTTGATTTAGTTTTATACTTTTGGAGAACCCTAATTTTTATGATTCGCTTAATATTTTATCATTCTTTTGGCATATTGATAGAACCGCATTGTAATACGTAGTAACGTAGTGCACGAGATAAATGTGTGACATTATGTGACTGGATAATTTTCCTTGTTAATTCTTGAAGTCTTAATTATTGCACCAAAAATTTGATGAGTATCTCCAGGTAAAGTATTCCTCGAGTTGTTTACTGGATGACAGCAATTGCAAACAAACAATACTACTTCATTTAGGTATACATATCCTTTCTTTGAACATAATACAATTCACATTCAGTTTTTACATATATTCTAACATTGTTTCCTCGATAAAGATAATACCGATAATCACCAAATTGTATTATGGTTATTAAGTTATTATATCGTATTATTATTATAGTGTGTGGAATGATTTCCGTTTATAGTGCAGCTATCTCCTAATGCAAACCTTAAAAACAAAGTTATTTTATAATAATTTATTTACGTTCTATCCATTTTAATATAATTTATCCAAATCTGCTTATTAACTTGACTAAACAATCACACATCCCTGGCCTTCAGCTTCTTCTTCATTAGCGACAAGACTGTTGGCAGTATTACTGCCATTATTGCTATTATCCAGTAAACTCCCTTTAGCATTTCCATCTACTCCTGTAGATGCACCATTTGAACAATTAGTTGCTCCCACTTCAACTTTCCCGTATTCTATTTCAGTTTCATCCGTTCCATCGGTTGACATAGTGTCTAAATTGTTGTTCGTTGTTGGAGCAGCACTTCCTTCCATACTGTTACGAGGAGTAAGACCTCTATTTGAAATACGGCGTACATTGCCGGAGCCTGTACTACCTGATGGATTATCTGCACTTCCACTGGGAGGTACAGAATTATGTTGACTTACAATACGATTCCGATTTGTTAAGCTAGGATCGGTTTTCCGCCTCTGGAGGTCTCCCGCATGAGACCCAGGTACTCCTGTGAGAGGGGCTGCTGGAGATATTGGTGAGACGGATGAAGCTGCATAGCTTTTTGCTGCTGCAGTAAGATATTTCGATAAGAGACCACCCACTTGGTTATTTACGGCTGTGATAAAAACCTTGTATCCCATACTAAAATTAAAAATTAAAAGTAACTCATTAATAACTTATTACGTCATGGTCATAATAATAAATCTAGAAATTTATTATTTATATTTATTTTTATTGCATTCTATTTCGCTCACCACTGAGTATTAGCCCACAAGGTCAGATTCATCAAACCATCTCGTAAATTGCGAATAACGTCTGGATGCTGATCACGGGAAGAGTTAACTGTTCTTACCGCACCCAGTGCATCTCTTAAAGCTATTGAAACCAATAATGACCAATCCAAAAGCCCTATTGCGAAAACAAATACAGAATTTTAATGAGTAAAACATAATGAATTTAAAGATGGAATTGAAAATTACTACAATTGTAACGATTCTTGCCTGCTTCCCACAAAATTTGCTGGATAAAACGTAGCTCGATGCCCGACTTTGTTGAATTCAGCATAGATATCTTAGCAGAATCTGACAATCCATACATCGGCAAAAAATCAGTTTGCGAAATCGGACTCTGGTCCAGCATTATGCTTTCCTCGCTCATTACGCTTAACGTATCATCTGAAAATTAAACATTCCAATAGCATAACAAATGACAAAAGTCAAAAACTTTAATTTTACATTCCAGCTTCTTATAAGATTAAGTAGCCTACCTATTGGAAGTGTATTTGGAGCTAGTCTAGCCTCCACTGTAGTGCCATTGCCATCTATGTGATTTCCCGGTGTTGAATTGTATCCACTGTCGGCGCCCTTCTTACTATTGAGATATTGATTGGCAATATTGTTTACTGCAAGTGGTCTTACAGGGGAAACTGCTTCAGGAGAAGAAAACTTTAATGAGTCAGCAGAAGGCGTTCTACTGTGATGAACAGGCGGGCTTATAAAATCTGGATAAGGCCAATCAAATTCGGTATGAATCATTTTTAACGCTGCAACAAAATCTGTGACCATCAACGGTTTTCTCCGTTTTTCTTTCCTTAGCCACGTAACCAGATGGAAATCTAAATGAGCAGCTAGCCTCCCAAGATCTCTAAGTTTTCCTTCAGCCAGTATTCTCCTAGCATGCCTCTCCACGATTGCATCCACATATGCTGCCCCAATTGCTCTGAGATTTGTACCATCGTTCATATCTGGCCCTATTCCTGATGGAGGAAGTACACTAGAGTGAGGTGGCAAGCCAGAAATTGAATGGGGCGCCTCATTACTTCCTACTGCAGCAGCTGCTCCGCTTCCAGCATGATTTGAAGACGAAGTGTTTGCCGAAATGGCATTAGTATTACCAGGACTATGAGATGCAGGCGAAACACTGCTAGCACCAGAACTAATATTTGGATTAGCGGATGTAGATTGACGAGATGAAAGAGGAGGCGAGGACTTATCCTCTGACTGTGAATTTGTTCGGCTAAGTTCCCGATGAGATAACTCCGGAAATTTCGGGACTACGCTTGTACTCAAACTCCTATTGCGAGGAACTTGCATAGTACCCAGCACCATTGATATATCATATTCAGAGGGACTAACTGGTGGTGTTTGTAAGCTAAACTTAACAACTGACGATCGAGCAGGTTCCACATCACTTGGATCTAGAAATTAATATAAGATTGCCTTATTATAAAACCATTCAACAAGACCATGCGCGCGTGTATGTTTGATTTTGGTAAAAGGATCAGTGGATCAGAGCAATCTACTGTTTGGGGTTTACCTATTGCTTTCAAAAATCGAACAAGATCTTTAACTAAATCCCATCTACGTCCTTCTAAAGCCTTGTCCATCAATTGCGTTGCAAACTTTCGGGAAATTGCAGGTGATTCCAAGTTTTGGATTACTAACAGATACGTTGCTGCAATGTCCAACTGCCCTCTTTGCAAACATTCATCGAACAAGGCTCTCGGCCTTCCAGCAACTGAAAACAAATGAGGCCACAGGGCCAACTCTGTTTTACGAGCGCATTGACCAACTGCGCGAAGGTACACAGGGAATTCCCGAACAAATTCAATTATCGAAGGAAGCAGAGCGTCTGGTATGGGTTCTTTGCTTGTTGCTTCTTCTTCCAAAACCTCATGCAGCAGTAATTCTAATGAATGTGGAAAATATGGCAATTTTGAACAACTTCTTGCTATTTCCCAAGCATAATATCCAAGATTACGACGGATTAATTGACGGAGTATTTGATGAAGGTACACTTGACTCTAAGAGAGAACTACAAGGCTCTAAGAGAGAACAGAAACGATTTTAATTGCCAATTGAAGGAGTTACAAAATACATGCGTACTTTCACATAACCACAGTTTTTCTCGCAATCCTTACCGTTCTCTGAAGAATACAGAAAGGAAATATAGCAGAAGGTGCTCCGTATGGGTCTGGCGAGCTTGGACCTCCTGTAGTATACGACAAGCAATCATTTTCTGCCCCCAGAATGATTGCCTTTTCAAATAAAATTGCTACAAGGAAAATTAAAAAGTACAATTAATATAATTTGTGATTTTAAAAATAAAATTCAGCTCAGTAATGTTTAGCAAATACTTACTTAAGGGATAAATTGAAACTGGGAATCCTAACATAATCCTACTAGAAATAAAAGTATGAACTGAGCTCTGAGATTTTTCTCTTAATGGAAGCCAAACCCTCATTTCCTGTCCACAGTATAGCCACAACGCTTCGCTTAAATAAGGATTATGATTGAAATGTTGATGGTGACTAAGCCCATCTCTAACACTTGATTCGGAACTAGAAAGCTGTTGCTGATGCGAACTGGCTGATGCACAAACCCGAGGCAACCAGATCATTTCCACACACGAGGCTAAAACTGTTGGAGTTATGTATTGAGGAACACTTCCTTGATGGTTCTCTTGAACTAAAAACTCGTGATGTAAAATCATAAGACGTCCGGAAATATTAATCACTACACTATGCTGCTGATCTGCAGCAGGAGAAAATGAAGTTCGTAGAGTCGTCAAATACACTGAGATAACACAAGCAGGATGGACACACAGGGCACTAATGTCAATAGTTTGGAGACACTCACACGGATCTGTAAATCAATTTAATTCACATACTAAACAATTGATTCTCATTTTTTTATTTCTTAAAAACAAAAATTAATTTGTTCAATTTCTTACCAATAGAGCTTGTCAAATTATCCGAGTTTAAGTCGGGACGTAATTGAAAAATGGCTAAAGTGGCATCCGTAGCAAAAACTAGAAGTTTATCTCGGTCCAAATTAAGTAGTAAGATTTGAGACGGAAGTCGTTTAATGTGAGCAAATCGATTATCTAATTTTGAATCTCTAGGATAAAACCGAAGTTCGTCACGGTCTTGAGCAATATCGTACACAGCAACAACAAGGTAAGCACCCCACCACATCATTCCACCAACCACAACAAAGTCTCTCTCTTGCGCTTCATTTCCGAACAATTTCCACTTCCTTTCCATAATTGAGTAATGAGCAAGACCATATCTTCCAGAGACGGCAACATGAAGGCCTTCAGAGTCCATGGCTGTGTACTAAATATTATTTTGAATGGATTTTAAACAAGCTATATTTCATTATTTTAATTACGGATTTACTACTATCTTTTTTATGGAACTTACATGAATAGGCCAATTAGAGGCAAGATAAGTATTTGGCACAGGAACTACCACCCAGTTTTTATTATTCCCTAACGGCGCTAATAACTCAGCTGCTTTATTTTTAGACGACTTAGAAGAAGGTCCCATTCCTCCTCTTCCACTATTAGCCGTCATAGAATCACCACTAAAACTAATTAAAAGCCTGTCTTCACCTTGAAGGTAAAGATGTTCTATTTGACTCATGGCTGGATTCACTGTAAGTGCACTCTTGACAAAAGAAATGATTCCAAATAGTCCAGATTGTAGGGATATTTCAGCAAGACTAGTAGAACGGAACTTTGACTCATTTTTCGAAGTATCCAAACATGTAGGCAATAAATTAGGTTCTACAGCCATCCATAATTGATATCCTTCAGCAGCCCAATCCAGAGAACATACAATTTTTTGCGAGAATGGACTTAAATCCCCCGTCCAAGACCACGAACAAGTCAGTAGCGATCCAAACACGCTCCACAACGCAAACCCACCCTTTTCCCATGTAATAGCTATTGCGCAACCATCTGTAATCAAAATTAGAATTAGTTACCAGTTATTTATTGCACACAACGAAACTTACAGGAACGAGAGAGTTGGAAACGTACCAGGAGTCCATGCCATGCTCTTAACAGCTCCAGGTGAACCTGGGAAATCTTTGGACGATAGCTTAAGACTAAATAATGCCTGGAGTCCACCGGTTTGGTCATCGACACTAAAAACGGATGTCTCCGCATTCTTTCTACCAAAACTGAGTAATCTGTATTTATGGTTCACGCTTGAGCACGTAGCATCATCCAGATTGGGGGCCCATATTCCTTGAACGCTGTTTGGATCATAAACCTTAGTGGACGCTGTGAGAAAAGCTGCTCGTCCATCCGACAGGACTAACGAAAATCCTCCAATCAATGGCGAATAATGGAAATCGATTGGGTATACACCTGACTCCTAAATTAAATACAACCACACAACGCATAAGTTTCTTCTAAGCAATTTTTAAATCTTAAAACAGTCAATAAAAATATTTAAAATCTTAACGATATGAATTAGGACTAACTTGTATCGGGACAGCACGGGACGCATGTTGGTCTACTGAAAACGGAACTCGTCGCAAATCAATGCAAAAATCAGTATTCACTGTTCCGTCCCAACGATATCTCAAAATGTGATTTTCATCTGTGGATATCATTAATTCATCTCTAAATTGGGTGATTCCTCCTATCACGCGTCCCCGTACGGCAACAACTTGAACCTATTTCAGAAAAGACCATATAATTTTGATCATAAATCATCTAACGAAAGAATGGCAACCAAATATTTACAAACGCTTGTTTTCAAAACTTACTAATTGCAAGTTAATAGCTGGTATTGGCTCCTTTAGAAATAGTTCATCGCTTTCTCGGCGCAATTTAGGGTTATCGGGATCACGTTGTTCATACAAGCTTTGGTTTCCATTCCCTAAGATAAAATACAGGAGGTATCCACCGGATGTCTGGAAAGAGAAAGCGGAACAAAAATACACTTAGGCTTAGACCAAGACCTCGACATTAATACTATTGACTGAAACACATTGAAAAATAGTTACTAAAAATAGCTATCAAAATCAATTCATTTACCGTTACAACGAATGCCGTAGTGTCTGGCTTCCACACTAGAGATGTATTTGGCCCTAATTTTTGCACTGATGATTGATTTCTTTGATGACACACAACAGGAAGGCATGGCTGAAGAAAAAATGTCAAATGTGAATCTTATGTACTAATCATTAATTATTATAATATTATGTAATAATACCAATACCTTTGAGGTCCACACTGAAACGGATGTACTTGTTACAACTGCAAAGAATGTTTTATCCCGGTTAGCTGAAATCTTAGCAACTGGGCTCACAGGGTCAGCTTCGGGTACGCGAAGAATTTTGGGCCATCCGAATGTAAAATACATTTTCTTTCTAGTGTAATGTTAAGTTTAGGTTCGCAAAGGAAAGCTTTTTAAACCCCTTTTACATCAAATCAAAACATTTCGTTTTTTCAGAACACTCAAACTTGCAGGAACTTTTGGACGAGTGTATGCAACACGATAACATTCATAATAACAGTATTCATTCATTGACGTATTAGTTTTAGTTAATAGTCATAGTCCTTCATCAATTTAGAAACTCAATTTCATTAATTACACGAAAGCTGTAGGAGTGGCTATGCTGTCGTGGCACAACTTTTTTAGTATATTAAATTTATTATTATTCTTTCTTTTACGTAAACTTGCTTTTTTCACTGGGTCGGTGAAAGCTTTAAGCTTTCAGTAAATTAAATTTTACAGGTATTTAAAGGAGATTAATATCGTCACTTTATCTAAATAATAATGTTTGTTAAAAGAAAAGCATCATCTTATCAGTCACATTCACAAAAATATTTATGGAGAAGGTGGTTCGATTTAGCAAATTATGGAATTCACGTTACAAGTTTACAAGGTACATTCAATTTCGTTGTTGATGGTAAATTAGTACATTATATTATTTTGCACCTGTAAAAATTCTAATTTAAATAAATTACTTTAATTGGTTTACTTTAAACTCATATCATTACTTTTACGGTGTGCTGCTTAAGTGAAAAATTAAAAAGATCCAACAATTTTAATTTAATTGCACAAGAATTCGGACAAGTCACTTCAGCTAGCGCCGCGCCAGCACAGAGCAGTGAGCAAGGCCAAGCTGGCGTTGAATTTTTAATACACATCCATTTGACATTAGCAAAATTTTATTCGGAAACAATGACAAACAACAGCAGCCAGCCTTACAAACAACAAACTGTATAATTTTACGATGGGAAAAATGTATAATGTACAATACAATACAATTATGTACTAGTACTACTCTAACTAAAACACAATACAATGCAAGTATAGTATGTATGATGCAGTAGCAGCGGATTGATGCATCTATCTATTCATTCTATCCCTTTGGATTTGGATTGATGATGACTGTTCCCTTTGGATTGAAAGTTGTTCTCAAATTCTCAAGATTTTTTTTAGAAAAAGAACGAAGATGAGCAGTCAGTCAGTGATGATGATGATGATGATGATGATGATGATGATGAGCTCTCGCTCTCAGTCTCTCTCCTCTCGTCCTCTCAAACCAAAAAGTAAAAGCAGAGATAGCATAGCATGTAAAGAAAAGGCAGGATGACTCTGTGTTGTGTTACGTGTATTATGTGTTATTGTATGATATGAATGAATGAGTGCTTTACTGTATAATATTATGTATGTATATCCCATAAACCATCTTATAGTTTTTTTGGATTTATGAACGAGCTTTTACACGAGGAGAATGCAAATGATTGCTAAATGAAAGTCCTTTACTACTATAATATATGTCCTTAGTTCAGTTCCATTCCAATTCTCTTGCATTGCATTCATAAAAAGATAGACTTTCTCACAAGTCGGGCCGAGTAAAAGTCATTTTTCCGTTTTTGTCCAGAGATTTGCGAAAGTTCCAGTTTCAAAATTGTCTCTTGGTAAGTTCAACACACAGTATTTTCTGCATTAACATCATTCATGTTACTTTCACTTTAGAAGAAGATAGTACAACAGCAAAAAAGGAAAGGAAATTATAGATGTACATACATAATTTCCTATAATGTGTAAACTTGAATAATAAGATAGATAGTAGATATTTATAGATATATACATAAATTAAATACATAAAGTAAAAAAAAATACATATAATATTGAACATCATCACTGTTTATCAATTGTTGTGGTTTTGAAAAAATGGATCCGGATGGCATTTCAATTTTCCTTTTCCTAAATTCAAAATTATGATGATTCACGATCACGATTACTGCAACGTGTACATCATTTTGTCATTTGACATTCATGCAACCACTGAAAATTATTTAATTGAACTGATTTCTTCCAAATCAAAATATTCATCCATCATCAAAGCAAGGCAAATCCCAACAGGGAACTTTTTTTTCATACAAGGTACAAATATTCGATTAATTTAAAAATTCCAATGTGCGATATATTATGCAGGTTCTCGAGAATTTCAAAATTGTAAACAGTAAATGCACTTTTCACGAGTAATGTAAGATTTTGTAAATATGATAGTCATATGGTATTTTTAAATTTCTTTACAGATTTGAAGAAACAATGTCGCTAGTAGTAAAGCCAAAATCTCTTTTTTGAAATACCACGGCAGACATGCCTTTAAGCAATCCATCAAAATCGAAAGCCAGCCTTGCATCCCTTTCCGCTACCACTGCAGCTGCGGCTGAGTCCCTGTGGTCAAGATCGAAGAAATCCTCAAAAAAGAAACCACCGTCCGATATTACCTATTCCAAGAGTAAAGAGATCTCACCACCTCCACCACTATCAGAAACTGTCCCAATCCCGACAGCAGATCCTGAAGTACAGCTTCATCAACAGGCCGCGGATAGACACGAGTTTCGTAGAAGGTTTCTGGAAGGCCTTCAGTTTTATTGCGAAAACTCTTCGCTCATTCTGAATTCAGACTTACCAGCCGACCTTATTGAGTTTGTTACCTGTCACGGATTTTCTGTTGAGGCACTCGGAATCATCTTAGAACTTAAAAAGTCTTCCACCGCGTTCTCTTCTGTTGTTGACAAAAAGACAGTTTCCAGTAGCTCCGTTCTTCTTGGCGATAATCACCAACATTTCGTCTCGTCGGAAAGATTGACAAGAGACCAAAACTTCTCTGAAATATCAAGAAGACTTTTACAACACTGGATGAGCGCAGATTCTTGCGCTGAAGCTTTTGTCTCATTGTCATTGGGCGAAGAAATTCCGGGATTGATAGCTGAGGTAATTTCAATAATATCATTGATATCTGTTAATTTCGTCTATGTTTATGCTTTGCTTTCATATAAGTACTTAATAAGTAAGTGGTCGCAAAATTGCTTGACTTTTATAAATCATTATAAATCAAGGAGAAGGGTAAGAAAAATTGAGCATTTTGTATTCTTTCTGGCTAGGCCTATTCATCTACTATGTAGTGGCTTTCTAATGTTTGCGTGAATGATTGTGAAGAGACTGAATTGAATTTTGTGCGAATCTTCTTCTAAGTTAATATAAATTAAATAGAATCCGAACAATTACTTGATGTATGTCAATTTTAATTCTTACTATTCCACTAAATTCTATGCTAGTAAAGTTAACAAGAATTTGTTTTAAAGTGTGCAAGTTTTCAGAGAATCCTGTTTGCAGTTCCGGACAGTTTTCACATTGTCAGCAAGGAGTTTCTAAATTTCATCCTTTCTCAAATAACATTAGCAGTGAACACATTGTCCCATGGCATTAGGATTTCTTCAGAAGTGAAAGTCAGAACGCAATTGTTAGCGTCAGTTCTAGATAGGATCCTCACAAGATACTTTTCAGATGGGGAGTATTTCTACACTGTAACAGACGATGGAAAAAGCTCTTTCGCAAATATTCAAGACAACCCGTTTTTAAAATTCGTGGCAGAGATTGCCTTTCTTAGCGGAAAAGATGTGATTGCTAGAAGACTTGTACCTAAAATATTCCTGCAGCTCAGTTCTCACTCAACTTTCAAATTAGCAAAGATTGTGTTTTGCTTAAATGACAAGAGTTTAAGGTAAATTGAAATT
>JAHZNJ010001700.1:0-14225 GCA_027744475.1 Lepidocyrtus cf. sotoi NNG-2020 | reverse complement strand
CTGATGATGATAATAGTAATAATAACGCTCCAATAAAAAGCCTTTTTAACTACACTCTAAACATCCATTACCTTCTTCATGGGTTCATTTATTAGTACTCTTTCGTAAAACTTTAGAAGTTCTTAAATAAAAATTTAAAATACAAAAGTAAATGAAGTTCTAAAGCTCAACTTTAACAAAATTAGATCAAAATTTAAGTGGTAAAAGATGGAGAGAGTGTTTTCAAAAGAATAAAAGAATCATATCGTATGTTTAATATGATAACGATGATGATGACGTTGACGATCATGACGTTAACAACAACGACAGTGAATGAACATCACCTTAACTTACTTTCAGCAGCAAAAGCCTTTTTAGAATTAGTAGAATGCTTTTTAAAAACAGCTAGAAATAACTGGTAAGAGTTGGATTTGGAAGTAAAAGAGTTGTTGAAAGTGGCAAGTAATAAAAAAATACGTAAAAATACTATATACTATATAATATATGGCTTTACTCTACTTGTGTTTGTATGCACATGGGTTTTTAATATGACTTTTGGGTTTCACTAATAAAATCTTTGGTCTTTTGTTTCGCACTAAACATTTCTGACGTCTGTAAATTGAAGCAACATCTAGTCATTAGAATGAGAATGGGTGAGAGTGAAATTGGAACTAAAAAAAACTGTGTTAAAGTAAGTAAACCTTGTGTTTTAAAGAAATGGGAAAAAGTAGAGAGAAGGAGAGAGAAAGAAGAGGAGAGAAAAGTTAACTAACAAAACAAACCTACGAATCTCTTCTGCCTGCACAGCTATTAAAACTGCTTCTTTGCCTCATTGTAAGAAAACTCTTGTGAGTAGTGCCTAGTGAGTACTAATATCAGTAGGTAAGTGAATAGATCTCTCTCTCTCCTCTACTCTCTAAATCTCTGTAGAATGATCTCTACAGATTTTAATTAGAGTGTGGATGTTGTAACAAGGTCTTTTGGAATAAGTTCTTGCCATATTGCACTATTGCTTTTACATACTACTTATAGAACTTTCTTGCTTGCTTACACGCATACAACAGAAAGTTAAGTAAAATGGGGATCATGAGGATGATGATGATAACGATAGATAAAGTTGGTTCTCCCCTTCTTCGTTTTCTTCTTTTTCTTCTTCTGTAAAGCAAGGATAATGAATGGAATTTTTAGTTTTACTAAAGTTTAAATGAATAATGGAAAACTACTACAGAAAATGAATTAGTTTTTGGAAGTGGTAGTATTAAAGTTCAAGTTTGTTGCTGCTGCTATTTATTACTACATCGTGGATGAAACTCTTTTTTTTTCTTTCGCCACACACATTGAATTAAACTTTTAGTAGAATATTGGATTTAAATAATTAGGATGGATAATAATATTCAATTTAATACACGAGTTCACCTTTCATTGCCCGGGAGAAAGAGAGGCGCACACACAAACCTAATTAGCGAAAAAAGATTCCCATTCACTCATTGCGTTTCAGTTTTTACAAAGAACGAAAAGAAATATAGTAGGAAGAACGAATACTGCTCCGAACTGAACAAAAAGTTGAGGAAAATTAGTATGGCTATAATAAGCAGCGAAGAAAAAAAACTAATAACTATTAAGTAACTTGTTAAACTTGTGTATACTAACTTTTGTCGTTATTAAAATATTTTTACTGTGAGCTTAATAGTCCTTTTTTGTCTGATTGTCTGACTAATTCTTTCCGCTTTGAACTGCAACAACAACGCAGATTTTACTTATTAAAGACCAGAAGAATTTAATTTTTATTAGTTTTTCTTCTTACCTTACCTACCTCAAACATTCTTACCTCCTCGTACCTTACTGCTGTTGGGCAGTTTTCCATTTTCTGAGTACTGCTACCTTTCAAATTGATTTAACAATCCATTACGTAATGAAACAAAAACAACTACTTAATGACCATTATGATATAAATCGTTCAATTTTATGACATAAATGCTCACTTAGCCTAAGTTGAGTTTTCTTGTCTTCTATAAAGTATTTTTCTCTTTTTTCTTTCGTAGACTCTTTATAAAAGCGTTTAAAATGCAAAGTGAGAGTAATGTTTTTATGGCAAATCGTGGAAGGAGATTGTTTTCTTATATAAGAATAATAATCTTAATCCGTCTCAAAATCAAAAACGACTTTTTTCTTCAAAAACAGAAATCAGTCAACTTTAAAATTACTGTGCAAAAACAATCAAAATCATATTTCTGTAGCTCTGTACCACCCTCTCACTCTAACTTGCGCACTTGTATGACATTATAATTGTAGTGCAATGCATTGCATTGCGGTGCATTGTATAAGCTCAATTAAATGCACCTGAAATAATTTATTGTATGAAGGAAATTTCATATCATTTTATTCATCATCGCGGCAATAATCAGTGAAAAAAAAACCAAACAACTACCAAAGTAGACCAGAGCATTAGAAAAGCTTAAAATTTTGAATGTATGAAAATTATTACAAAAATGATGCAGTTGATAAGCCTTTTTGCAAGGAAAAAAATATTAGACGTAGTTGTGTTGTAGTAGCACAAGCAGTAGCTTCATGCATTCGTTTTTCTCTTACAACAATACAAGGAAAGCCGAGAGAATATTATTATGTGGCTCTCTACTACTTACCTAACTTAGGTATTTCATGGCGCCTTTGTTGCCTTGTTACCTAGCTGCTGCGCTGCTGCACCCATAAAAAAGGAATCCTTTTTGCCTTGTGATTTTCCTTTCCGTTTTTCTCCTTTTTACAATAATAGCTGCAGCAACAACAGCAGCAGTATATTTTTCTTTTTTTCGTAATAGGATTTATAAGAAACTAAACAATACTGCTTGCTGCAATAATAGTGCAGGAATCCATATTGTGTTTTTTATTGCTGAACAGACAATTTGTGATGGTTCTTATTTGATGTTGAAAATAAATGGTTTTTATACAATACATTAGTTTATTTCCACTTATGCACTTATCATCTAGAGCCTCGCACAACTTTTTATCATTTTCGAAAAAAACCTTTGGTATTTCATTTCCTTTCTATTACATTTATGTATAATGCATTATGCATCAGCATCATCCTTTTAATTCCATTTTTATGGCTTGTGTAGCATTATTATTGCGGAAAAAATTAAGAAAATAACTGTGCCTGCTTGTTTTCTTCTGCTGCTGCTGTTGTATAAAAAGTAATATCAAAATTCATGAGACTGAGACTAATAGTACGTATATATATTTTTCATTCAATTGTATTACACCAGGAGCTGGGCAGCAGCAAACAGCAGATCAGCGGTAATACAATTGCAATCTCATCTCAATGTAGGTTTGCAAGTACATACACACAGGAGAGCAAAGAGGATCATGATAAATTATACCTGAGTTGATGTGAGATTGTGAGATGAAAATCTGGCTGAAAGACGAAGAAAAAAATAATAGCAATATGAGAAGCCAAGTTATCTCCACCGCCACCACCGCCACAATTATTCAATCTATGTGTGTTTGTTTGTATCTGAATTTTGCATGCGTGCACAAAATCATCATCATCATCAATAACAACAACATCAGCATTTGACTTTTTATTTTCTTGCTGTTGCTATTGCTGCCGCTGCAAAAGTAAAATGTAATGCAACCCAAGAGGACGACGATGATGATGATAGGGATGATAATATTAAACGCTTCCAAAGCAAGTAGTGAGCTACTAGATCGAACATTTGAGCACATTATCTATATTGTTGGAGTTGGACGAATGCAGTTAAATGGCAATGTAAACCTGATGGAGTGTATTGGCTTGTTAACTGATTTCCCTAAAAAACAAAATGTTTTATACAATAAGTGCTTTCTGTGCCAAATTTGATCGAAATAAGTCAATGCGTTCGACTGTGATAGCACCTGCAGACAGACGGACAAACAGACTGATCGCATAACTAGATCTTTGATCTAGCAATAACGGTATTGTATAAGAGTTTAGTGAAGGAGAAGTTTTTGGAGTTACCTACCTCAAGCCTTACTCTTCTTCTTCTTCTCCTTTTCTTCGTTTCATTCTACTACATTACATACTTATTCTATTAATCTTCCTCTTCTCCTCCACTTCAACTTTCTTTCGCCTTTTTTTGTTGTATCCTTGACAATTATAATCATTTCATTCTTCTCACAGGTCCCAACAGCAGAAGTAAGAGCAGTAGAACAGATAGTACATAGCTAGTTCTAGTTGTAGTAGTAATATTGCAGTAGCGTTGAAAAGTACCAAAAGCAGAAAAAGAGAACTTGCTCTTGCTACTATTAAAATTCTACTACACAACTGCTGAGCTTCTACTTTGACAAATGTTTGGCTTGAATGCTTCTTCTTCTTCTTGCACTGCTGAAGATCGCTGCTCCTACAGTTCCTTCACTAGCACCACTATATCACATCACGTTATTTACTGCGTTATGACTATGACTATGACAATTTCGGTATTCCCTTTAAAGCATTTGAAGAAGACGAAGAAGAAGGGAAAGGACGCTATGCGGAAATAGAACTGAAATTATACACCACCACCACCGCCATGACCCAATTCCCAACATTTTAGCTTTCGAGCTCTCTTCTTCTTCTCCTCTCTCGCTTGCTCGCTCACTCTATTACAACTCTTCAGCTTTTGTATACTCATAATCAACTTTTTGATATAAGTTATATGAGAAAATACTTTTGTCACATGAATGCCTCTATTATTCTTCTTCTTCACGTATTCTTCTCCTGTTGTAGGAAATTATGAATATTTTTATACGTTTTTTTATCTCGCTTCAAATACTTTGTTGTCATTCCGTCTCATGACCATTTTACATAATACTAAAAAATGCAACTCTCACACAGTCGTCGCATGCCTAACAACATCATCAGTGTTAATGTATCATTATTCTTAGTATGAGCAAAGAACGACATTGATTACTACTAGCTGCCATCTTACCTATCTCTCTTTCACTTTACAATTATAATATATTTATTATTATGCAGTTCACAAGGCAAAAGCATAAAAAGTGACAATATGAAAGCGTTTATCGTCGTCGAAGCCGTTGCCATCATCACCAACAAGCAACTACAACAACAAAACAACGTCATAATCATCGTCATCAATTTAACAGGATATGATTGCACAATGCACAGCACGTACTTGAGGAAGTACATACTTGTTCCTAATATTACACAGGTAAAAATAAAAATAAAAATAATAAATTTTTTTTTCAAGCAGGCAGAGAGAAACGACGTGTGCCTACTACTACTACTACTTAATAAATACATAATGATATTATGTATATGCTCTTGGTACTTTACTGGTGCTGTTGCTGATTATGATGAACCTTTCATCTTGTAATCAACGTGCGTCTTCACAATTTTCTGTCTCTTTCCTTCTTCCGTTTGCTTACAATAGTGTAAATTGTAAGCAGAAAATGAAATGAATGAAGTAATAAATTATTTAACGTCATCCGTAAAATCCTTGATGATTGCTTGAATGACTTTTTAGAGTGAATTTCTTGCGTGCTTGCTGCTGTTGCCGCCGTCATACGTAGTACTTCAATTTGAAAACTAAAAGCGTAGAGGAAGAATCTTTTTACCATTCGCTGCTTACTATAATGATTTTACATTGCACCTTTGATCCAAAATTTGGGAATGAAGCATTTTTCTGCAATAAAAATGTTCTTTTTCATTATTCCCCAGGTAAAACTTTTCCTTGCAGTTTTATTGCTGAGATACTGCGGCTGCGAACAATCATTAAAAAACAAAATTGGATGAAAAGCTGATACTCCTGCTGTTTTGCTGCTAATGCTCCAACTACCTAACATACATTTCATGATATGATAACCTTCATAAATCAGTCCTGTCCAGTGCACAGGCACGGGCAGTCTTATAATTATGGTCAATCAATTAGAGCAATTTTACAATTTGACCACAGAGAAACTGGGAAGGGAAATGGAGAAAAAGAAGGAGAAAAAGTTTTCATGGCTGCATGAATAGCCAAAAAAAAAAAATAAATTGAGCAGAGCCCCACAGCAAGTAGCATCTAGCATGAGTTTCCTCTTTGCTAAAATTGGATCGGCTCCACCATTGCAGCTAGAATTACGCGGAAAAGGCAAACTTAAAATAGGTTTTCGATAAAAAAGAAAATAGAAAATTCGCCATCGTCACCACTATCAGCAACTCCACCACTCCCTTCTTCTTCTTCCTTGTTCGCATAGGGATACAATAGTGCTTGTATAATACCACTGCATTGCATAGAAATTGAGCTTCTGCTCTGTCCTGTCTGCCAACTACCAACAAAGAACAGAAAAGTGGGGAAAGGTAAGAGTTTGTAGTGGGAGAAGTGTAAGAGAGAAAGAGAGAGAGAGAGAGGCAGAGACAGAGAGAAAAGTAAGTTACGTTGTTACAGTAAGAATAAAATTCGATGACCTAAATTCAAGGGTTACTTTTCCCTATAGCCAAACCATGGCGATGATGCTAGTGACCTAAATGTATTTTTTTCTTGCTGCAGCAGCAGCAGCAGCATAGTCTATTTTATAGTAAATAACTAGAAGTAGTAGGCGTGCGTAGTATATTCCTTAACGAAGCTACAATGTTGCTGCTTTTTCCTTTTGCTGCTGTTGTTGACGGTGGCGATGTTCGTGGTGGTGGAGTTTTTTGTTGGAATGCAAAGAGACGATTTACTCTCTTGCACAAGAGTTTTTTTTACAAATTCCCGGACCGGATAGAAAGTAGTGGCAAACAACACGAAACGATGATGATGATGCCATCGCAAGGCTTATAATAAATGGGGAAAAGTAGGAAAAAACCTTGCTTTTGGTCTGAGGTTCAATAATAGAGTAGAAAAACGACGACGACGGCGACGAAGAAAACTTAAGGTTGTGGCGTAGCTCTAGGTTATTTTGTGTTTGTTGTTGCTGGCGCAGCAGAAAAGGTAAATTATGTACGGTGTATTAAAATTTGCAGTGGCCCTTCCTCCCAGTATCTGGACGCGTTGCTATATAGTAAGTGGCAATAGTAGCTTGCATGTCATTTGCGTATTATTATGTATTATTATTTTGATGAAGTCTTATAACATAAAGCATACCAAAGGCTACACATGCATAATAACTAATATAACTTGCTGATTTACGCAACATTCAAAAATATTATCATCACCGAAATAAACAAACAAATAGACAATCAGCCTATAAGAGAAAGAAGTGAGCTCCAACATGCAAAACTAGGTAAGTATTGCAGCAACATGGAGAAAGTATAGAAAACGCAAGATCTGGGGAAAGTGAGACACGCTTTTAAAATGGAGTTTTAGTTGGTGGAGAAGCAGCAAACAAGTTATCGTCATCGATCTCAGCAAATAATAACACTGCAAAAGGGTTGCTCGCCTACGTAAATTTATTATCGTTATCGTTGCTTTTACAATATTAATAATATCATCATAATTCTGATTTTGCACTCATTCCCATTCTTCCTCTGATCAATTTTCTTTTGATAATATTTATTTCGTTATTATGTAATGCTCTTGAGTACATATTATGCATCGACTTCATGTCACCATTGTTATTATGTATCACAATTACACAACCTGTACTGGAATGATTTTTCTTTTTCGGTATTGGATAGGATGCTCGTGATGATTATGATTATATGATGATGATGCTGATGATGATGGATGAATGATTTTTGTCAAGTAATGTTTCCGTTCCAGCAAAATAATTTGGGTTAAGTGGATTTATATGGGATAATGTGCTGATGTTGATGATTATGATGATTCGGATTGAATGAAGTATGTGTGTCTGTAATATGACGTAAGTTAAAAAAAAGGTTTTCAAAACATAGATGCTTTTAATGATATTTGAACGAGTTACTGTTTCATAATGGTTATGACGATTAGAATAAAATGCAAAATAAAATAAATGAATGAATGAATGCGATGAATGAATATGGATTAATAATAGTCTCAGCAGATAAAACACAGAAAGATTTTTTTTAAAGTCTATCGACATTTTTTATACTTTTATTGCATTGTTTTACTATAAGATAAGCTTTTTTGGACATGCATTTTTTACTCAAAGCTTATTCAACTGTTTTAATATAATATAATTCTATATTGTAGTACATTATAATATAATAATTATAATAATAATAATAGCAATATTAATAGTAATAATAACATCATTTTCATTTTCTATCCTCGCATTTTATTAAACTCTAAAAGAGTTTATTTTTATTAGTAGTAATTCATTTTTAAAAACGATGATGATAATGAGAGGAGAGGAAAACTTGCGTACTTTTATAATTAATTTTCCTTATAAATATAAATAATTAATGGTACCTCGAAAACAGTTTTTGTCTATAAAAATATGATATTCTGTCTTATATTTCACTGTAACAGCTTAATCTCTGCCATATTATACTGTAAGAAAACAAATGTTGTAGTAGGTTAAGTGATGGTGGTAGTAAGAGTAAGAGTAGAAAATTTACTGAACAAGTATACAGAAGTTCATTACAAATTAAAGTAGTAGTGGTGGTAGTAGTTGTTGTAATATACCTACATGGTTTTAGATGCTCCTCAGAGTTTTTCATTTTTCCTTTCTTTTACCAAATACAATTTCTTCAATTACTATAAAGTTTTTGCCAGTATAAATCAGATACTAACTCCGGAAGAAAAAGTAAAAAAATTTAAACAATTTCTGGGAGAGAGTTTCTGTCATTTCCTTCTTTCTATATTAATATTTATTGATAAACCAAAAAACGTGAAAAAATAAATTCGATTGTTTAAATATGATTCAAGTGAAGAATAATGCTGAATGATCGATGGATTCTCTCAGGCAATTATAATAAGTAAAAAAATGACATACTAAAATGCTGCTGCTGTTTTATCATATAATACAATTGTGATCTGCTCATGCCCCTATTATATATTAATGTACCATAGTAATTAATATTACGTAAGTAAAAATTTTCTCATAAATTTTTGTTTCTCCTAATTTTACTTCCAATATATCTATTTTGGGTAATAATATATTTTTTTGATGAATGAGGTTGGATAAATTATATTACGTACGTATGATGTCGAACTTCCAGGGAACAAAATTATTTTGATATTTTCATAAAAATTGATAAAAACGAGCAGAGCTTGTAGTAGTACCTTTGTAATAAACGATTGTTTTTTAATTCAATGTAGCATAATATCTGTTGTGTACTCATTGTAATAATTTTACGTTTACGTTTGTTATGTTTTTGGCCGTAGTAGCAGCGTATAATCATGTAATATAAGGTAGAAAATGATAAAATTACTCATCATTATAATCATAATAATAATAAGAAGAAGGATAAAATACTATAGTTTTCCTTGTTTTATAACATGGCATATTATGAAAAGGACAAAAAATATCATTTGTAAATAGTAGTATAGAAAGGTGATTGTAGAGACCACCCAGTTCTTTTAAAACAGATCTTGTACATGCGTTTGTTATTTTGTATAGAAACATTATTAGGAACATATTATAGATACTATTTCTTACTTCTCTTGCATTTTTTTCTTTCCCTTTAAGACAAATTTGTTTTTTTTAAAAACATTTTCCTTCCCTTACTTTTTCTCCTTGTATTTCCAGTAATACAAAAAAAGGAGTAAAAAGCAGCAGCGGTATGGTATACTCTCGTTACTTGCGATTAGATATTATTTTAATGCGTGTAAAAATAAGTATACGCAGAACGCACAACGCAACGGCAGCAGAAGCAGCTAGAATAAAAAATATTACGCCTTTCTTGGAACATGTTCTGGTCATATTTCGTTATAGCTATGGCATGCAACCGTAAAACCGTAACCATTTTTTTTAATCCTGAAAAACTTCTCTCTTTCCTAGCTTATTAGTAGAATGGCTGCCTTTTTGAAGCAAATGACAAGACAAGTTGTTCGTTCGTTTAGATTT
Source organism: Lepidocyrtus cf. sotoi NNG-2020 (assembly GCA_027744475.1). Lineage (NCBI taxonomy): Eukaryota > Metazoa > Arthropoda > Collembola > Entomobryomorpha > Entomobryidae > Lepidocyrtus > Lepidocyrtus cf. sotoi NNG-2020. Next base: position 4,325 of record JAHZNJ010001700.1, on the reverse strand, counting down.
TCTCAAAGCAACATATTATCAGCTTTAAAAACGGGATTGCATTGCTACCTAAATAAAAACTTAGGATAGATGGTATGGTATAGTATACTTATTATTGCTTACTTTACTTACATTTCTACACTGACTGGAACCATATTTTACTCTTTTCATTACATGACGTAGCGTATATAACGATAAGCAAACGTTTCTCGTTTTCACTCTTTCTCTCCATCTCTTTGGAGAAAAAATTGAGAAGAGACATTTTTAAAGCCAACTTTTTTGTCACTTGTTATAAAACAGGGAATGATGAAAAATGTATGAATGGTACAAAGTACAAATATAATATTATAAGGAGAGGGAAAAACATTGGAAGAAAAACGGAATAAAAGAGGTTGATTTATCGGGATTTTAATCAAAGCTTTACCAGAAAAACCTTTTTCTTCTATCCTTTTCCTACTTCGCTGTGCTGGAAAGTTCCCTTCTGTTTAGGAGAATAAAAATGGTGTCTAGTCTAATCTAAAATGTCTTTATGAATATAAATGAATCCGTCTTTTTTATCTCTTCTTTTCATTTCGTGCTAGACTTTCAGAAAAGTAATTTTTCTCACTCCTTCCCTGCTACTACTGTTACAGCCCCTGTTTTACTCTTTTCTACGAAGAATGTTGCGTACGGATGTGCTTATAGTAGAAAATATGTTCCAAATTAATCTGTCTTACATACCTTTAAAGTAATAGTAATATTTTCTGTTGTTTAGATGATGAAAAATACAGTACACTACGCCAAAAACAAAATCTTTTTTAATGGAAACAATTCTGAAATAAATTTTTCTAAAGTATAGTCCGTTTTTTATTTCTCGTTTTTAAATTGTTTTTGCTTAATGCAATTAAATTTAATCGTAATATTCTGTATTAAAGCACGGTTTAGATCCACGTTTTTGGAAATGGGTAATGATTGTTTAAAAATTTTATATACGTACGTATTGATAAAAATGCCTAATAATAATAATAATAATAATAATAACAATGACGGGATTTCAATGATATTCCTATATTCCTAAAAGAGACATACCATCGTCTTTGATCATCATTATTACCATTAGCATAATTAATTCTTTACTTTTTTGTGTGCAGCAGCAAAATTTACTATTTTAGCCTAATACATGTATACCATTTCTTTTTTCTTATCGAAGTAGTAGTATCAAGTAAGTATTTGCTATTATCCTCTTTTGTGTTTTAAAAACTATTTTTAGTATTTACCTTTTTCTATTTGCAGCAGTTATTTTTTTATATGTTCACCAAATACTGACAAGGTAGCAGTAATTAAGTCATCATTGAAATGGTATAGTAATTAAATATAAGGTGCGTGTGTGTGGTGTGGAGGAGTGGGGTTTGTTGTTGTTGTTATGATGTGTGTACGTACAAAATGTTACAACAGAGTGTACTCTCTGACAGAGCGGTTGTTGAGTTTTTTTTATTTCGTGAAATGAATGAATGCATGAATAATGAAAAAAGAAAGTATTTTTTTGAACAAAAGTAAGTACGTATATGACGAGAGGTTAAAACATATTTTTGCATCAAGTGAAATATTACGTAAAGTAAAATGAATGAAATATGATGTATTTATGTACCATTAGCAGAGGAGTTATTATTATGTATAGTTTCATAATGAAATTTAATTCATTTTTTAGTAGTAGCAGTACAAAAACAAATAAATAAAAAGTTTTTTAACCTAAGCAAAAAAATTAGGACTCTTTTTCATCTTCTTCTACTTCGTCTCTCTTTCTCTCTAGATAAGTCTTTTATACCTCATTCCTTAAATTCTATGGTAAATATAATAATAATAATAATAATAATAAACAAACCAACAATAAAGAAACTGCTGCCATTTTCAATATAATAATAGTAATATATTTTTCTCGAACTTGTAATAATAAGTAAAAAAAATAGCAGCAGAGACTTGTTCTTTCACTACGTAGTAAACGTACGTACGATCACGCTCGTGAAAAAATTTTGAATTTGGAAGGTTCCAAAAAACAGAGAGGAAGAGCAAAAAATCAGTACAAGAACCAAACAGTGAATAATAATTAATAATGAATGAACGATGATGATTATTATTGATGATAGTATAGTGTTGTTGTTGTTGGATGATAATGATAGTAATAATAAAAAACGGCGGAGAGTAGTATATAGTGGAGGAGTAGCGAGGTTCATTGTCACCACACACTAAATTGATTAAAGTTCGACTCAACTATTCTAATATAATTCTGATTCTAACTTAATAATAATTATATGGTACCTAACACTAATATATTATAGTTTTTTAAACTTTTAAATAGTAGCGAAGCAAACAAAGTATGATACGAAGTTGTAGTTGTTGTAGCAGATTATGCATTTTTGTTTAGCTTAATTATCTAATTTTATATCCTGATACGAATATTAAAGTTAGTAGTTAATATTGAACATGATAACTTTACAAGTCATAATGCTTTGTTTTTGTTTGTTTCAATTCTCTCTGTTCAGAGTAGAAAATGTAGTAGTAGTAGACGTTCAGCGAATAATTAAAATTAGTTAAGACTAACCCTACCTAATATTAAAATTGTTATTTAAGAAACTAAGTTGAGCATGGTAGTCAAAGATATGGAGGGGGACTTGACTCCATGGAGGCACCTGTTTGACCAGCAGATGACACTGACTCCGAGGCTACACTCACCGTTACATTAACGTTGACGTTTACAGGTGAAAGCTCGTCAGATTTTTTCGACGTGGCGTTGTTGTTTAAGGAGGTGGTGGTGGTGGAGGGCGAGACTTTGCCATCAGCCTTAATACTAGAAGAGGTGGTGGTGTTGATGATGTTGTTGGTATTGTTGATGGTGTTGGTAGCAGCCAGAACCTCTGCCGGTGAAGGAGCAGCCGGTCGGCAGCTTCTTTTTGATGAGACCTTACTGGTCTTCTCAGTCGTACAGGTAGCAGTTCCTTGCGGATGTCCACTAGCTGAGGAGGAAGGTGAATGAGAGGGTGACAGACTTGGAGAGGGGGAAGGTGAGATTGATGGTGAAGGACTTGTTTGAGGAGGGTCCAACGGAATGCTCAACCATGCATGGTTTAGGATGTCCTCTAGGTGAGGTCTACTCTGTGGTCGAACTTTTAAACACTGTCTGATTATGTCTTGGCACTCTGAAATTAACAACAAGAAACAAAATCCGTCTAAAATTAGAAATCTGACAAATTAAACATTTTCTAGATCAATGCAAGAAGTCGATTTGATGCGGCAAAACAAATACAAATAATAATCCTTTCTCATTCAGAAAGGATAAAAGAAAGTGAAATGAATTTAAACTTTTATGTAATCTGTCAATCATGTGATGATGGTTGATTGTCGCCTAGAAGACTTCTATTGCTTTATGAACAAAGGAAAAAGGAAAGCAAGAGAATTTTAATCTATAATAAAACTTACCGTGTGTTAGACGTGTTCTGAAACTGATTTCTGCTCGAAGGATTTGCTCATCTCTTTCGAAGGGAATGTCTCCACAGACCATGTCATAAAGTAGGATTCCCAGTGACCACACCGTTGCTTGCTTTCCATAATACTTTCCACAACGAATCCACTCAGGTGGAGCGTAAACACGGGTTCCTGTGTAACAAACAAAAAATCAAATACATAAGTTTATATTACTTGCATTCTCTTTTCATTTAACTTTATTGCTAATTCAACTACGATTGCTTGTAAATTCATTTCCTTATTGTTTCATTCATTGATGCAATTCAACTGTCTCGTCGCCATAAATTTTGTGAAAAAATATGAGCGGTAAAATACATTGCAGGAAAAAGACTTTGCCGTCCTCTGCCTGGTCCATGTAGAAAATATTTTTGTTGATGATGATGATCATAATAATAACACATTTCAACAAATACAAAAATGGTAGCAGAGCTATCATAAACGAGATTTTATGAATAGCTTTCATCTCTCCGTTACTCTCTGTCTCTTTCCGAGTTGGGGAAATTAGAAGTAGCCGACGACTCTTTGGTTCGTACCCCTTGCCAAGCTAAGCTATTGAGGAGCATAACAGGTGGTATAATAATTCTTTCCCTATTTACTGAAATACCTTCTTCCATTTTTCTTTTTCTTGAGAATTATTTCGGAAAACAAAAAGAAAATACTTTTCCATTTTCTTTTCGTCTTCTTCAAAGCCAAAAAAATCTCTGAAAGATCTATTAACTCAACAATACCAGCAGCAGTAACTTAAACACAAACAAGAATAACATTAAACCTATGTAGATTTTCATCCATTTCTTAGTTTTCTTTTGAGACAACTTCCCAAAAAAATATTTTTTTCTTCAATTTTTCCT
>JAHZNJ010001699.1:0-18311 GCA_027744475.1 Lepidocyrtus cf. sotoi NNG-2020 | reverse complement strand
CAAACCGATAATTGGTATAGCATTCAGTAATATTACGTCAACAAGTAGAAAGTCTTACATTTGGTCACTGTGACAGTAACGCATATATTCACATTCTTCTTCAATTTCAACTGCGTCATAACTTTCTTCCTGGTAATCTTTAAGAAATCTTCGATTTCAAACAATAAATACAAAGAGGGAATCAGCATACAGAAAGACACAATCAGAACATTTCATACTCATACATCATTTTGCTTTATATAATAAAGTCAAATATACAGTAACTTACTTCAAGACATTTACGCGCTCTAAATAGGAAACATTCCAGAACACAACAGCACCTTCTCGAAAGAAGAAAATCTCCCTAGACTCGTCACTAATAGGATACTTGGCAGAAACGTGAATGACATCATCTAAATCTTCATAATTAATTTTAGATATTAACGTATTTGTTGATACGAGAACACCGCTAAACAATAAAAAATCGAAAGTAAATTAACAAGAAATTATGTTCCAAACCTTCTGAAAGAACTGTAGGAATGTAAAGGCCTTGTGCAAGCAGTCCCTTGTGCAAATTTTTCAGGTCAAATTCATCGCAGAGGGCATAAGCAGTAATAGGAAAGCTCTCTTCTTCTCCTTCCTTAAGCGTATAGCCGTATTCGTCGATAACTGTTTTCCTAGTCACTGCACCCCTCCGTTTAGGCTTCTTCTTCTCAACTACCACCACCGGTGGAGTAATGTTTTGTTTAGTTCCCGGAGGGAGTATTTGAGGTAGTTCAGTAGGTTCGACCTTCTGCTCAACAGACTGCTTTTTGGAGGTGTCCTTCCCATTACGGGGCTTCTTAATATCTGTCTTGTTTTCCTCAGTCTTTGTCTCCTTTTGTGTTGCTTTTTGCTGCCTGGATGATGTTCCATAAGAGCGGAAAGGTCCCGAACCACAGTTAATACATCCTTCAAAGTCAGTTCCTTTGAACAACTGACGTTTGTAGGTGAAGAATGAAGAAGTGGAGTGGAACGTTTGTTTAGTAAAGTCAAATCGAGGGGAATGCCATGAGTTGGAAACAAATGGAACCGTTGAAATATGCTTAAAATTATTTATCTTCCTCAACATCCGGTTAGGTAACACTACTCGACTGCTTCCCATCAAGTTAAAGGCACTCTATAAAACAAAATATTGAGCGTGATCATTAAAAACTTTATGTAATACGATTGACAGTTAACAAGGGATGCTGCTATGAGAAATTTCTTTCACTTACTTTAATCATGATGATTTATCCTCGAGCCCGCCGCCTTCTCTCCCTCTCCGCAGCAGCGTACTGACGTAGTAGCACGTAACGATTTGGTAAGTTAACCGGTTCCGGCAGGAAGAGCCTTCGTCTTCGAACGACAACAATAGACGATGCTATATATATCCAAAGTCCGACTAAAGACAGAAAAATTAAAGTGTATATTAATCGTTTTGTAAGTATTTCTTCCAGAAAGGAAAGCATTGGGAAAACTGTTAAAACAAAGAAGTCAAAACTAAAAAAAGTGAATAATATATAAAGTGATTAGTTGGCAAAAGGCTGATATTTGGCATTAATAGTGCAAAACACTAAAAGAAAAGAAAGAAAAAAACAAAACTGTTGCAAAACACGAACGAACCGAACGATATCTCAGCTCATAATAATCCGGTAATTTCACTTCACCTCACACTGTCACACTTCACTTTTATTGCAATTTTATTGCACTTGTTTTTTGTCTAATCGGTCGGTGATCGGTGAGATGATAAAATTGAAATTAAAGAATGAAGAAAGTCAAATCAGGAGAATAGCTTGCCGCTTGTTCTTCTCAATGCCCCAACACATAGTATATCCTTTGTTTCAATCATCATTGCTGCTGCTGCGTTGTTGTTGTTGATTTTGTTCTGTTGCTTTTGCTCAAGCTCAAACTAGCAGCATTTGAGCTTGAGCAGCACCACAGAAAAACTATAGTATAGTATGATCGATTGCCCATTGCGTCAAGTCCGCGTCTTTGTCTTTCTCTTGCTCGACTCGATCTCGATATTTCAAGATATTTGCATGAATTCCTTTTACACCGAAAGCATTGGTTTTTCTCTTTCACTATCATCTCCAATCCTCTCCATCTCTCTCTAACTCTTTTGTCGCTTATATTTTGAACCGGATAAACATATTTTTTATAATTTGCATAATATATCCATCCGATGCGATGTAGAAAACGAAAAATGAGATAGCGGTTTCAAATAGCAGTGCGTGTACTTTGTGTGTGTTTGTGCTGTGCTGTGCTACGTGTTTTGTATGTAGTAGTAGTTAGTAGTACTAACTATAACTATGCCCTAAACAAAGGCCACAATGCAGGCAGAGGCAGGCAGCCTAGAAAAAGCATAAGTTCGCTCTTGATTATGATTGAACTTCCTTGAGCCTTGCTGGAGACATACCATTCAGTGATGGTTGCGTGTACATTTTGTGTATGGTTTTGTATGGAATAGGTCAAAAGTTGATGATCGCCGATCGCATCCCCTCCCCGCTCTAAATCAACTCTCTGATGTTCTATATTTTCAAAGTTTTGTTTCGACCTGCTAGAAGAGTCCTCGCTCTTCACTGTTCGCCAGTGACTTTGTCAGTAGTGCAAATGCAAAACAAACCGGATTCGTAAAGGTAGGTCCTAAATAAAACTTTCTGATAGTCGTTTTGTAAAAGTTTGATTTTAATTGTTGACCGGATATATTTCGTGGTTTGTTTCTTCCTAGAGTTGGAATAAAGGATTTCGGTAGACTAGAGATAGAAGAAAACGGCTGAATTTAGGACGTAAAATCACCTGGCTTTTTGAGGAGTTGTATTTCGATCACATTACAGGTGTTTGAAAAACGTAAGATAAGGGGTTTTGTGTTGCGTATTCTGGAAAGGCGAAAAACTTTTGGAAGGAAACCTTAAACAGCAGGTATTTTGTATTTTACGTATTAAAAATACATAAAAACTCTAGGGGAATGGAATAGATACATACCGCAAATAGTATGAAAATAGCAGACAGTATTGTAATGTAACAACTTAAGTGTTAAGTGTAGCAACTTAATATTTATACATGACAAATAGTTACAATTGACAACAATTGTTTTGAGTAAGAATATTAAGTACATTTAAATTATAATTGTGCTGATGCCTAAACAACAAACGTCATCTGTTGTGATATTGTTCAAGATTTAATAGTTTACGAACATTTTTTGGATTTTATAGTCAAATTAATTATTAAAATGTTTTATGTATTTTGCGAAATCGTATTTTTTGGTGCAAGGGGATTTCGGGAGCCACGGCGGGGCGGGGTTTAATTTTCTAACGTAATTAATATACCTATAATATAATAAGAAATGCCGTCCATTTTTATTTATTCCAGGAATGGCACTATTTCGATACGACCATACAACTGGACACCTTTACTTCACTGGGGAGAATCGTGCCCCAACGCAACATGCAAAGTATGGGAAGAGTACAGTCTCAACAATGGGAGTTCCAGCAGCTGCTGCAGCCCGCCTTGACTACCCTCATTTGGCAATGAAGGAAGGCGAGGTCTGGAAGGAATATCGTGGTGCTTCTGAAGTTGCTGTTGTGAATACTTCTGGGGGTGAGGCTACTAGTACTGTTGAAGGTGCTGCTGGGGGTGCCGCTACTAGTACTGCTGAAGGTGCTGCTGGAGTTTTTGCAGGGGGTGCCGCTACTAGTACTGCTGAAGGTGCTGCTGGAGGTTTTGCAGGGGGTGCCATTACTAGTACTGCTGAAGGTGCTGCTGGGATTGCTGCTGCTGCTGGTGGCTCGGAAAACTTAAAGAATCCGTCTATGTCTAAACCCGAAAACGACGCTGACGATGAATCTTCGGACTGTGGGAATAGCAGTGGTACTGATAAAAAACTAGCAGGTCCTGGGAAAACCATGAGAAAGAAGAGGGACCGGGATATGAGGAGAAATGCCTCCCCATGTGAGGGCACAAGCAGCGAAGAAAAAGAAGAGAAAACGGTTGTGTCTCAGCCGAGGGGTATGGGCAGGGGAAGAGGCAGGCCAAAGGCACCACAGACTATGTCCCCAATCATGGGTAGAGGCAGGGGTTTGCTTCATTCTAATAATCGAAAATAATCAATCCACGAATCCTGTTACGACTGACTGGTTTGCCTTACCTTTAGTAGTAGGAAACCGGAATTATAAAGTGTCTAGTGTCTCACCTAATATCATTGTATTCATTTTTTAGAAAATTGTACTTGTTGAATTGCCTGTTTGCATACTAGATAGAAAAGTTAGTTAGTATTAATTATTATTGTTTTGTATTTGTTGCCACTAATGAATTTAATCTTAATTTTATCTAGCATCGGAAACATAAGGCAATAATGTAATTTAAATAACAATACCGGTAGCGTTGAAGTGTTTACGTCGCTTTTCCACAAACAAATGATGGATGGCGTTGGCAGTCTGATGTTAAAAACACATTGTTCTTTCACCAAAATCTAATTCTTTACTTGAATTAGTAGATAAGTCGTGTGCATGGTATAATAAATATTAATGTATGTTTTACTTCTTTGTGGGAGGTTTATGTTTATGAATGAATCAAAAAATTGTGAATGCTATTAGAATTAGAAATGTACTTATGGAATATCTATGTTCATTTATTAAACTTCAGCCTTTTTTTATGGATTGATAAAATAAAATTTATGCAAACAAAGAACTCTTTGTGTCAATACATTTTACTTTTGCCTTTTCATTCATGCCCATCACATCGATCCAACGTAGTAGCCGTCTTCGTCGTAGTAATCAATGCTTGTTAATAGCTAAATATTTGTTTCTCTGTGCATACTTGGTGCTCATGTTGCTATCTTACAATTACCATCATTTCATCACAGAATGTAGCATTGCAGTTTATTAAAACATTTTGTGGATAAAATAATTTTAACATCAGTCCAGTTATTGCATCGTTAAGCTTATGAAAACAAATATCAAGCATTAAAATTGCTCATCTAGCTTTGTATAACATTGCATATAAATATAACATGACAAATTGACAAGTTTGTCATTTTTTGCTGCGTTTCATTTTAGAAAAGTAAATTGCCGCACGAGCTAAAGTTACTTCGGTAATATGTACACTCCTGCAATTCATAAAAATATATATCTATTTAGATGCAATATTATTTGTTTCAGTTTTTTCTCATTTATTTGACAAACGTAAATGAGGTCTCATTCCCTTTCCCCGTTAAGCACGGTAAAGTCAATTTATAGGCAAACACAGATATCTGATATCACCACGGATTCGTCTGCTCCCCTCTGGTATCTGTACGTCAACTTCTGCAATCTATGAAGGTGCATCTGTTTGGAGATAATTTGAGACGAGAATGAGAAAAAAGAGTAAGTTAGTTGACCTCGACTCTTCTCCATGAATTCATGCTATTTAAATTAAAATATATTTAATATTTATTGAGGACATTGAAAAAATTCATTTCATATTACCTATTCCGTGGCATACCACATTTCTGTATCATTTTATGCAAACTTCCAGACGAATTCCATCTATATCGTGCACGTACATAGTATCCAAAGAGGATGATCTAAAGTCTGAGATCCGCCACTCCACTATCTTATGTAAATCAAGGAAATCTTAGTTATTCCTTTGCTTCTTTTTAACCAACAACTCTCATATATCGGGTTAAGCTGTTAAATGAGCGTTCTTTCCCATATAAATTCATTGTAGCATAGCATAATCTCAGCAACACGACTGCAAAATTCATAAAAACAATTACCGCAAGTATCATTTTTTTCATTTCATATGAGAGAGCCAACAAAAAGATGATGAAATGTTTGCAACGCAAGGGCAACAGCGGAGCCGGAGCAGTGGCAGGCAGCAGCAGCGTTGCAGAAACGATGTAACGGTCTCAATAAAAACACGAAGCATAAGCGTTTTCAGTTTTTTCTTTCAACCGCGGGACCTTTATGACACTGACTAGTTGTTTGTAGGAAGATGCCAAAAGTGAAACTGGCCATTGATTGCAAAAAAGCCAAAAATTTTAATAAAGGCGAATAGTTTTATGAGGAGGAATTGAGAATGGAGGGAGATGGACAGACAACAACGGCATGACAAAGATTGGAAATGAGATAGAAGCAGGAACAAAACGACGACGACGGAGTGAGTGTGTATAGAGCGGCGGCGACGGCAGCAGGAGCAGGAGCAGCGACGTAAAGTAATGCTTCCCTTTCCAACAACCAACATACTCCCGTGCTTGGCTTGCTGTGATCTTTTCATTTTCTTCTCTCTCCGTCCGTATATATTTATCCATATAAGTTATGGTGTTGGTGTTTTTTCCTTGCTTGCTTGCCTAAGTGGAATAAAGTTCTCCTGTGCGAGAATGGGAGTGGAGGCGGGGCATCTCAGCCAAAATGGTCGGGATGTTGAGCTAGTGACTTCTTTGTAGTTTGAAGAGTGTAGTGGCAGTTAGGGTGCTCTTCGTTCGTAGTGCCCAGTTTTCCATCATCTCTCTTTAAAACAGTTCATCATATTATTATTTTGTGTGAAAAGTTTTTTTCTTCAAGTATTATTGACTTCTTTTTCAGAGAGCCGAACATTTAGAGCCAAGTTTTATATTTTTTTATCATCAGAGTGAAAAAACGGAATTTCAAGATTTTCAAGTGTTAAGGTAAGTTTTTATGTGTTATGTGTTAGTGTTAGTGTGACATGTGTGTGAGCATGAGTGAAGAGTTGGATTTTGTAGTCAAGATGGAAAATTCATCTGATGCGCTTCAAGCAGAAGTACCGAATGATCCTGGGTAAGCGAAACAAAGTCTTACCGAAAGAAACGTCTCTTCTTTCTCCCATCCATACGTCATTCTCTTGTTGTATATTACAAAATGTATTGATCCTTTCATGAACTCTTTTCATACTTAGGAAAATGTTTATTGGAGGTCTAAGCTGGCAAACTAGTCCAGGTAATAAGGATGACAGAATATCATAATATTTTTGCGCCAATGTCATTTTCCCTGCAGAAAATTTTATTCCTCCATGAAAAAGTTCTGTGTGTAATTAATTCTTGGCGGTTTTTCGTTAAAGTTTAAAGAGAATAACATTTACTTACACATAAAACCTTGTACATAATAGTTTATAGCGGTGTGTGGCACTTTGCGAAAGCATCATTTCCACAGAAACTCTCCATTGAAATGCAAATTTGGCCTCACAGAGCGGTCTTATTCTGCATTCCCTTTGCATTACTTTGTATAATAATGCGGCGTTTCTTTTTTCTTTTCCTTCACGCGAATGTGTTTACAGGGGATTTGGATTCGTAACATTTTCCGATCCAACATCTGTAGACAAAGTCCTGGCACAAGGAACCCATGAGCTGGATGGAAAAAAGGTAATTACGGCTTAAGTATCTCCAATTTTACGATAACAACTGCTTTTATTGTAGCGAAATGAAAGTCATTCTTAAATTAATAAACTGTAATTTTTACTGTTTCAGATTGACCCAAAAGTTGCATTCCCAAGAAGAGCTCACCCTAAGGTAAGCCAACAAAAATATACAAATGTAATAATAAAAAAAAGTATACGTGCATGTGTGTGTGACAGTGCATACAATATATCTTGTGGCAGACAGAGAGAGTGTCAGTCTTGTTAACTGAAGTAGATCGAGATCTGGCATGGTTTACTAGTTTCTCCCCTCTCTTCTAGCTCTCTTCTCTCGCTTTTCCTCGATATTTTATTCTCATTCTCAACTCAACTTTGAGTCTAGTGAGTCTGTTCTGTTCTGTTGTTCTGTGTGCTCCTATTTTACATTGAATTTTTAAGAGTAATTCAGAGTTAGAGAGAAGAGGAAGAAGAAGTTTAATATTATGTATTCTGGTACTATTACTGTAGTAAAAAATTATCGTTGTTTGGAAAACACGTGTGGAAGATATAGGTAAATGGAAGTTATTATGGTACTATATGGTAGTTGCAACATACCATATCATCATTATCATCCCTACCACCCAGTCACTCACTCTTTTCTTTCTCTATCTTCTTTTTCTCTTTCCACTGCCACAACCACAGAAAAAGCAAAGAAAATTATTATTGACGCTCGAAAACATTATGTATGCACCTTACCAACAACTTACTAGATGAAAATTGCTAATGCTTGGCCGTGAAAAAAAATTATTCACACATACATAAATACTCACATAAGTACTAACAAACTTAAATAATTATACCCCTTCAAGTATTCCGTTTTAAATCATTTTTTCCAACTCCTCTTCTGTGACCATTATCACAAAAGAGAAACAGAGAGAGAGAGAGAGAGAGACAACCATGTTTATAAAATTGCCTTTTGACGACTGTTTTTGAACAATGCATAGTTGAAAAAAGCTATGTCGAACTAAACACTAAACACCAACAAAAACAGTCAATGTTGTTGACTCTTTGCTTTGTGAAACTTTCTTGCATAAAAATTCATTATTCAGGCTTTGCGTACCAACCAGCCAGTCAGTCAGTCTTCCTCTCTGACTGAGAGAGCGAGTAACACGATATTATTATTAAAGCTCAAGCTGTTTGCAGGAGTTGCGTGTTTCCGCTGCTGCTACTCGGTAGCAGACTCGCGTTCATCACTTCTTTTTGTAAAAAACAATATCACAGTTCGTTAAGAAACGCTTATTTTCTATCTTCGTTAACTAATAATTTCATCTTTACAATTATCTCCTTCTAAAATGGGTTAACAAATCTAGCAACGTTATCTCCAACAAAGAAAGTTGCATTTGAAAACTTTAAAAATGGGATTAGAGAGAGACAAAGGCTTATTTATTCTTAGCGATCATGTTGGTAAATTTTCTGTTTTTTTCACATGCACTTAATTGAAACCTAACAGCGAAAACATTAATTTGACATTTTGAAATGCATAAACAACATAAATACTTTTTACCTCTACTAAATCATTTTTGACTGTTCTTCTCTTCTCTTCTCTTCACTTTTTATTCATTTATTTGTCTAGACATAGTTTATCCTAGGCTTTAATTTGGTATGCCGAAGAAAGGTACACACACAAAAGCAGGCATAAAATAATAATAATATATGCACATTACAAAGAAGAAAATATTCTGCGTTGGAATACAGAGTAGTTCCGTTAAGGGATTTAAAGGTTTTGATGTGTGTGTGTGTTTGCTAACATAACAACAACAGAAGGCCGGTCGCAAGCAAGCAGGCAACGAAACGCAAGTCGGAAACACGCAATAGCTCCAACCGTCTCAAGTTTCACATAGCAGCAGAGCAGCGTTACGTTTTGCTCGTAAAGTCTTTACATTGAAAATAATATGACTCGTCTCTTCATTCTTCATAATATGAAATAAGAAGAAAAAACAGTATTCATTTAGTAAATGCATTTTATGTTCATTTTCTAAGTAGATATGATGAAAGAAATAGAGCTTTAGTCCTTACGTAAAGATCAAAACTCATTTACAAAAATAACCATTACTGACAACTCTCTTTCTCTTTCCTTCTTACATGCTAATACTAATACTAATAATAATAATAATGATAATATTCTGACGAGGCATCCCTCTGATTCGACGGAAGAAACCTGCCATGAAGCTCTAGCTAAAGTCATTTAATGTTTTGAATTAACAAATTTCGTAATTTGAGAAGGACTCTTCTTTCATAATAATGATCGATTCTTCTCGGTAAACTACCAAAAAAAACTTGGTTTATCTTTTGCTTTCCTTCTCTACTTTGCTTCATCGTCTCTATTTCCCCATCTGGATAGCCTTCCGCCCTTGAATTTTCTCACTGACAAAGGAATTTATTCTTGTTGGGAAAATACTTGCGGAGGGTTAAAAAGTCAAAATTTATCCTATGAAAGTTGACAGTTACAGATATTCAAAAACCAAAAATCATAATTTAAATGTTGTCAGTCAGTACATTGAGCGGTAATACACATAAAACATGTTTCATCATCACCAAAAAGTGAACTGATCTTTCATCTGAAGCATTTTACCCCTCGTGATTGAGACGAGAGAGAGTGAGAGGAGTAGGATGATGATGATGCATGTAAAATAACATCTAACTTCCTACAAATTTTAGCTCTCTTTCGTAGTAATAGCGTATGCGTAATTTACTTATTTCCTCACTTTATTCACATTCACGTACTTCACTTGAGTCGGTTTCTGTGGAGTTTGCTTCTTCTCTTCTGCTAAGTTCTGCTTGACTTTTTTCCTCGTTTTTCTTTTTGCCTTTCTCACTACTATTTCTCATCATCGCATCCTCTCCTCTTCGTTTCGTTTTCGCCTCATCTCTAACCCAATCTACAATTCTTCCTTTCGGTCTTCCGTTGCGTCATGGATGAACGAAAGATGAATAGGTAGATACATGAATGGAGATGAAGAATAAATCTGAATCGTCTTTTTTCTTGCTGCTTCTCCTTTTCCCTAAATCTTTAGATGATAGATGAAGCGAAAGATAAAAAAGAGCAAACGCTGCTGCTGCTGTTGCTGCCGTTTCGTTTCTGCACTTCCTCACAGACAGACATAGTGGAGCAGCAGCGGCAGCGGCAACATTCTATAAATTAGCCCATTTACATTTTTCCTTTAACTTGCGCAATTGCATAATGTCTTTAACGAAGCTAAATGTCATGTCGTAATGTAATATTGATGGAAGGAGTCATATCTTCACTTTAAAAATGAAAAAACAGGTGTTATATTTTACATTAGTGAGCATATAGTAAAAGAGTTTGTATTGGAGTCGTTGCAAATACCACTTAAATTACCAATAGAGAGCAATTTTAGTAATCTACACACAACCGAATAACCGAACGATTTTGCTTACTCCCATTTTTTTCTCGTTTTTGATAATGGCAATAGGGAGTGAGATGAAAGAACTTTGCACTTGTGTATTAAAAATGCCATGTTTTATCAGAAGGAAAAAGCGTATGAGTCATGAAGAAATGACAAATGAACCTGAGAGTTTTCTATACGGGAATAGGCAAAAGGAATAAACAGGATGCAAAAGAGCGGAATATATTTCCATTTATTGTACATTTATTTTCGTATGCTGCTGTGCTTTTTATACATTTTCTGCACAGGTCTCTCTCCCATTAGATTATGAAATATGTCATGTCACATGTGCCAGTCCATTGACTTTTATGAATGGGACCGTATTATTTTTCGTAATGTTTTCTCCCACCGACATATTTTCATCCGATAAAGAAGAGTGAGTTGGGTTGACTTCGAGTGATTTTGTGTGTTGATGAGTTATAATAAAGTTTTCTAGATCGCTGATTACTTGCGTAAATGTAATGTGGAACGCATACATGTGTTCTTACACGGACAGAAGGCTCATTTATAGCGTGACGTCGGCCAAAAATGATATTCATTATTGTAACAAAATGTTTTCTGTATTATATTTTTGCATCAGAAAAAAATGAGAAACTCCTAAATCCAAAATTTTCTTGAAAAATGGAAAGTTGTCGAATACCCGCCGCGAAACTGATAAAATTCTTGATAAAGTTTAAAATAGAGTTAAAGTCTCAAAAGAAGAAATTCCTTTTTTTTTCTTATTTTATCTCAAAACATACATACTTCTGTTCATAATAAGAGGCTCAGTCAGAGTAGAAGAGCCAAAACGCAAAAAATCTGTATCTGAATTTTCCATTTGTAGGAAACAGGACAAGTGGGGAATATAAAGGAGAAGGGTTCAATAGAATGAATGATTATTTTACTTATTTAGGTAAAGTGCATTAGTGAATATCCGTCTATCCATCTAGCTGGCTTTCCGGGACACCTTCTTCCTTTTCTTCTTCTACACAAACTTTCGTCATATTTCCATTTGCTTTTATTCATTCCTTGCTTATAGTTTTCTCTTGTGTGTTTGTGTTTTTCTATGCAATTCCTTCACTGACTACTACTGAAGAGAGAGAGAGAGATTGCTACTGCTAAGGCACGCATAGCAATAATGGTAGTAGTGTGCCGGTGGCATTATCGCTAGGTGGATTTTTTTCTCATTCATTCCAGACTAAAAATGTCTAGAAAGTGAAAGTACGAACAAAAAACTAACAGATCGACCAATATTTCCTTTTTTTATCCTTAAAATTTGCTCCCTTTATTTTCCATTCTTACTTCGCTTTTATACTCCTCGTATTTTCTTCTTCTGTTCATATATTCCATCTTGTATTTTTTTCTATATTTGCTGGCGTATGAAAGTTCGGTGTAGTGCATGAATAAGTGTGAGCAAGAATTGAACATAAAGTGAGCTTTTGTAATAATGTTGGTTGAGATGAAAGGAACATGCATTTTCTTTCTTTTGCCTTTCTTACAAGCCCTGCTGCTGCTTACTGCATGTATTGCATTGGTTGTACTTATACGGAGTGTATGTGAGTGAGTGAGTGTTTGGAAGAGTAAGTTTTTTGTAGTGTAATTTCTCTTGCTGTAATAATTTCTATCATAGTTAACAATGTCAGTCTGGTTGTTTAATATAAATATATTTCTCTGGTTTTGATATTTTTGTCCTGCATCCAATTCACTTGGATTTCTCATAGTAAAAGTTTTTTTTTTGCTATTTCCATTCTATTAATATTCTTCGTACCCACCTCATCCCATATCCCACAGCTAGGATGAGGAAGAAGCAGAAAAAATATATATATTTTTGTGAATTTATTTTATCTTCAAGTGGGTTAGCTTGTTCGCTTTACATGAATACATGCATATGAAATTGTTTTCTTTTTTTGTTTCCTTTCTCCCCGTTTTTTAGTATTATTCCATTGAAACCTGAGGGCATCTTGTAAAAATCGTACTTGACTCGACTCACAACAGAACAGTTTGTTAAGCAGACGAAGCTTGGAGGAGGTAAGAGGAGAGGAGGCATAGAATAAAAGGACGAAATGAATGACGAGTTATATAGAGAGAGGAGAAGGAAAGAAGGAAGTATTTTTTATTTCCAAAAGTGGAGCTCTTCGGTATGACGGGTGGTTGTCAGCAAAGCCGTTTGTTTCTATCAAATATGTTATTATTATTATGCTTGGTCGGATTGAAATGTTTTGATTGAAGGAAAGCAGGAAATATTTAGCTTTAGCTTGACTGAAGCCAAATAAAAGCGATAGACAGTTCGAGATTTTCAATCCCAGCTCTTTCAAGTCCCTCTCTTCTTTCCCAAAAACTTGTAGCATAAATGATAAATAAGTCGAGTAAATGGATTTGTCGACAGTATATATCATCAAAGTTTTATGCATTCTGTTTTTTTGTTCTCTGTATTATATGTAAAGGGCGGAATATTAAGTACGTATTCTCTTTCGAATAAGTTTTTGTTTCTGTTTTTTTATTCTCGAAATGGAATTGAAGCGAAAGAGTTTTTTGTTTCTTTTACTTAACTAAATGTTTCAAATATCTCTGCTATAAAAACCCCATTTCCGAAATATCTGTCCAATCAACTTAATACAATCCGTGTCCTTGAATTTCTCGAAGTCTGTCGCTTTTCCTCTTCCCTACTTCTCCACCTTTTATCAGGCAAATATTATTCTCGCTCTCTCATTCTCTGTTTAGGCAGGGTCTCGTCATCACCGGGAAAAGTGAGGACGAGGACTAGATTTTAAGTGCTAAAGAAAAACATAAGCTGGCTAGAGAATGTGGAGTGAATGATGATAAGCGGGGAATGTAATAGAAGAAGCCGAGAGGAGAAAGAAGAAGAAGAAGAAGATGAAGAGGAAGAAGAAAAAAGGTTAACACAAACAGAACAAAGTTATTGAGAAGCTTTTGGAGCAACAAAAGTAGAACTTCATTATACATAAGCACACACATACTGGTATTGTCAGATGGTTTAAGCTTTTACTTTACAATCTTTATTATTGAGTAAAAAAATCGCTTATTGAACATGGGAAATGTTGGTGGCGATGGCGTGGACTTCATAACATAAGTAATGCCGACTACTACTCTGTTTTTTTCTCTCTCGTTCTTATGGTAGTGAGCAGAAAACTACTTAAATATGACGTAAATTCTTCTATACAAGAGTTGGATGGCATCGTGTTATGTTGGATGCTTATAAGCTTTCCTCTTTTCCGCTTCCAGCTCACTTACTTTCACTTCTCATCGGCCTTCTATGTTATCGTTATCACACAATTTTCTTATACCTGGCTGCCAATTGTTTGCTCTTTTAGTCTTTCCAAAAACGATCTATATTTTTATAAGGAGGAAAACGCTATTACTGTTTCTGCTGCTCCTGTACTCTGCCTCTATTGCTACTACTTACTTCTACTCCAAAAAAGTATTAGTATACTTTAAGTAAATGGTCTATTCTCGAATATTTTCTCCGAAAAGGAAGGTAGACAAAAGGGCGAGTAAAAACTCGAGTGCTGGCTTATTATTACTCATATAAGTTGTGCCGAGGAGAATGTGTAAGTATATGGACCACGCACACACACACACACTGCACAAAACAACCAGGAACGAATCTCTCTCTCCATTTCATATCACACATAATCAATAGGGGACGAAGCGGAAATGGAGCCATAACTTGCATTTCTTTATCCATCCAATCCACCATGCTTTCGTAATACTTGTGTATGAGTGCGCTCTTCTATTCAGAAGTAGAAAGAGAGAGAGAGTTCCTTTCCAATTTCTCTTAGTTTACTTCTTCCAACCCAATCCAACTTTTTTCCTAAGTTGTTTTATATGAATAGTATATACATTAAGGATTCAGCGTCTGATTCTGATGCTGCTGCTTTGCCTTCCCACTTTATCTCCTCTCGTGGTGATGGTTAAGAAAAAGAAAAGAAAAAAAGAAGGAAGGAGAGAATAAGAAAGAGTCTCATAGTATTTGAACTTTCTATCTTTCTCTATTTATAAAATGCATGTTCGTGCCTATATCTCTTCCCTCGCATGCCCTTTCTGATTCTTCGCCACTTTCATTTACTAGAGTTGTATTTTATTTATCAACCACATTTTCTTCTTGTTGTTCTTCTTCTTCTTCTCTTTCCCTGAATTTTTGTCCAGTGGATCCGATGAAAATCTATCTTTTCATCTTTAACTTGCTCAAACTGGATATCTGTCTAGGGGGTCCCAATGAATTTCATTGAGAGGTTTAATATAGAAATGGAAAGCTGACGGGAAGTAAGTAAAAGGGGAATTCTCTCAGCGAGGAAAAAAAGTAAAGCTTTTTGTGTGCATCACTATGAAGAACGATGAACAAGCTTCTTCTTTCGCCTCTATCTACATACCACAACAATATACAACAGCACATAATAAAAAATAATAACCCAGTTGAAACTTCGTATTCGTGCAGAAATGCCATTTTACGGATGCTCTCTGTACAGTTCATGGTGATGGTGGTGGCGGTGCTCGTGATGATGATGATGATGATGATGGCGATGTTCATAATGATGAGATGTAACTGAAAAAATATTGTTCTGTTTTTTGTTGTTGGCACTCTATAGTGGTAAAGTGATATCGTACAGATTTTTGCTGGATAAATACATTTAGGTTGATTCATACTCTTGATATTTTTCTTCTTCTTCTTCTTCATGCTCCCATTCTATTTTCTCGACTGTAGGGGATTTCGTTAAAAACATCCATTACTTCAGGGTACGTTGTTGCTGTTGTTGTTGAAACTACAAGCGCATCACTTTCACCTGCAGTTCCATTTACCATTCCTTTTCTTCATCTTGCTCTATAGCGGCCGTAGCCCATCATATTACCTATTTCAGAAAAGAACATATACCATACCTATTACGGTGGATACTACATGGAGAATGAGAACAGGAAATAGTGATATTCCACGGAAAGTGTGGAAAAGAGAGAGTTACTCACACTCTACTGTATAGAAATCGCTAACACTTTTTTTAATTTAGCGGTAGCATAAGAGGTTGTGGTGGAAATTGCTTCCATCGTATAATTTGTACCCCTCCTCCACACAGACAATTTCTTTGAAGCCTGTGTTTTATTTTATCTTTTTCGTCTTCTTAGCTGTTGTAGGTGTTGTTGTTGTTGTGTGCTTTCTATGCTCATCATCAGTCACTCAAGAAGGAAAGGTTGGAGTTGGTTGGATGATTCCTCGAAAGTGAAGTGAAGTTTTTGAATCAATGGGGTTTTGTTGATTGAATGAAGTAGTTTTCCTGCAAAGAAATGAATGAATAGTGTGTCTGTTTTTTTTATCCTTTTATATTTTATTCATTTTGTTTCTAAATTCTACTTAAATCAGCAGCAGCACCGCCATAACTATGCTTCTTTCGTAATATGAGATATGAGATGCTAAAAAAGGATGCTTACTCTTTGTTGTCATTGTCTCTAATATAAAAGAAAAAGTAAATACTACTTTTTAAACAATCTTTTTCCATTCATGTAATTTTGCAAAGTCATTCATTTCAAAATATGGCATAAAATATAATCCTAAAATGAGCATGTGTGTTTGTGTGTGTGTGTGTGTGTGTGTTCGCAAATATGTCATGTTAATACATTGCATATTACGTAACGTTTTAAATTATTATGTTGAGAAGAAGAACAGTGCAATGGAGAATACCCACCAAAAAGTAATTTTCTTTTCCCTTCTTCATCATCATCACTCATGTTTCACTTTCCAATGAGAATAGAGGAAAGAGCGATCGGGAAGAGATATGATAGCTGTGCCACAATGTAGAAACTTAAGCGATTAGTCAAAATAGTATTAGTTTTATGACTAGGTTTATTTCCTTTTTCACACAAAGTTTTTGTTGATGCGTGCCACACTACCATGAGCCATGAAGAAGAAAAGAGGAGTAACAAGAACGAAGAAGAAGAAGAAAAGTTGTAGAGTAGAACAGAAACAGAGAATGAAAAGAGAAAGAGAATAGTTTTGAAAGAAAATTTTCTGGCCTTGCTGCTTTTTGGTCATCCATCTGTCCGAGAAAGAATTAAAATTGCTTTTAAAGTAATTGAAGTTAAACATGAAATCTGAAGTCCCTTAGCACATATGTCTACCGTGCACCTTTACGGACGCGAAAGGAAAGGAGAGCAGCAGAAGCAAAAGCAAGCATTTCTCTTGATTTTTATCTGATTTCCTATCCACAGCGAATTGCAAATGAACCTGTAAAGATCTATCTATAGAAATAGAAATAGATGCATAATAATATTGTAGCTGTGTGGTGTTGTAAAAAAACCTTACACACATTGTCGTGTGCTGTTAGGTGGAAGAAGAGTGAAATGAGGATGGACACGAACTTAAAAATTAGGATGCAATGCTTTGTGAACAAATTGAAAGTTTTGTATTTTCCGAGATAATAGGAAAACTAATGTAATGATATACCTTAGTAGGTAGTCCGGATCAACCCAACCTTATTTGCATGTTAAAATGTTTTGTGTTTTGTGTAATATATACTTAGGGTTGGATGGATAATATTATGTATGAAAAGTCTGAGACTTCCCATGTACTTTTCAGATTTATCGATTTTTTTCCAACAGGAATTTCCTTTTCCTTGAGAAGTACGCTCGGCTTTTTTCTCTCTCTCTCTTCTATTCTGAATACGATAAATCTCCATCAAATATGATTAGTTTCACGGAGGAATCATCCTCATTTCTGCGAGTCAATACTGATCTCAACCATAAATAACTACTGGAGTTCTTGGCTTTCCTTTCTCCTCCACCACTCCTTCTACTATTTCTCCCTCTTTTTCGTTTTCTCTCTCTCTCTCCCTCGTTTCCCCCCTTTCATACCTTTTTTGTTGGTTTGCCTTCTTCCTTATTTTATTTGCAAAAGACTTGTGGTTGGATTTACTGCTAAAACTTATAAGCAAAAATTGCACTTTGCTGGAAATGCCCTTTATTTCCTCCTGTCTTTTGCTCTTGACAAGTTTCAATTTATTTCAATGATAGATAAGGTAGGACAGTGACAGACACACAATAATTCATGTTCATTCGCAGCACGTAGAACCAGCCATGCTTGTACACCCCCACCACACCACACCACTGCCTGCCGTCCTCATGGTAGAGTAAAGTAGACGTTCGTAGCCGTCGTCGTCGCCGCCGCCAATACAACCACTACCAGCGCCACCACCACTTTCAATATCATCATAAAAAAATACATTTCCCAAAGAGTACAACACAAATCAGACTACATACATCACTCCCACTACATCCACTCTCTCTTTCTCTCGCTCTTTTGCTACTCAATTCTACACAGAAAGTATTTTTCTGTCACTACTATCATGTTATTATTATTATCATATATTTATGAATTTACCTTATAACAAACACACCCAACCAGTGGCTTTACAACTTATTACGTAAGTCGTTTCCTATGAAGTAATACATAAATAAGCTCCGATACAACATAATATTATATAAAAGAAGGCAGACATAATGTTATTATTACATTATAGAGAGATACTCATTTAT